>CAUYQU010040644.1:0-40110 GCA_963574635.1 Cheracebus regulus
GGGGTGCTAGGCTGGCTGTTCCCTATGCTGGGAGTGCTTGTGTGAGCACTTGGCTCACTGCTGGGACCTGCCACTGGACTGTAGTTCCTTTGACTATGGGACGGCCGAGGTTCTGGGCTTGTGGGAGAGGAGCTCTGAGGAGTACTTGTTGATACGGTAGAAACTACAGCTTGGGTAGAGGGCTAGTGATTCATGAAAGGTTTTTCATCAGGGCAGGGAACTACATCAGGGGATGCATGATTTTGGTTTTCAGGTGGCAAACTGGACAACTGCCCTGCTAGAGTTGACAGTTGATTCAAAGGGTTATCAACCATGAGTTCTTGGGGGTCCCTTGGAAGGCCACCAGTTGGTGTGGTTTTTGCCATACTTTCATAAGAGTCAGTCTGGATATTTGGGATTTCGTGGGTAAAATCGTTAAGGTAGTCTGGTTTCTGAACCACCATGGAAGGTGGACTTAAGTTGATTAGTGCTCTTTTCCTATAGCCCAGATTGCTTGTTTTCTTCTGTAAAACCCCCCACATTTTCTTGTTGCTTAAGGAAGACCTAGTACCTTTAATTGGTACCATTTTATGCTTGCGCCTTCGATGATGGGAAAGGTTACTTCTATCACTGCCGCAGAAGGAACATAATTCACATTTGTATGGTTTTTCTCCAGTATGAGAATGCATATGGGCTTGGAGATGATGCTCATAAGCAGATGCAAATGGACAAAGGTGACATCGATGAAGTTTTTCACCTGTGTGGATTCTGATGTGTTCAATAAGCCAGGCTATTCCTTTGCTGGCATAGTTGCAGTACGGACACTTGAGCTTCCCATCAAAGTTTCTTTCAAACCCGTCTACTAACATTCCTGAGTTTTCATCCAGGGAAACTTCAACAGATGGGTGATCAAGTCCATTTTGATCACCATCTGTTCCATATCCCTGAAGAGCCTCTGCTTCTTTGTCCCCACTAACTGATCCAGAAATCATGTTCACATGATGGGTCTGCTGAGTCAGGAATTCCTGAAAATCTTTCACGAAGTCCAAAGGCTCTGGTTTTTTTTTTTTTTTTCACCCATCTTTGCTCTTTTAACATTTACAGTTTGTTATACCTAGAAAAAAAACTATTCACCCCAAATCAGTTCCTCCTTTTTCTTGCCACTCCAACACTGATGAAATGTAGAGGAATTGAAATTTAGTCTGGAGATACAGCAAGGGACTCCAAAAGGCCATGGAGAGAGAATTTCAACTCTCAGAGTCAGGCAGCATTCCCCGCGCCGAAGCCTCCTAGCTCCTGCTCCGCGGCGCCCACAGCTGGAGAACCCGCTCCCTAGGGGATTCTCGTGGCCACAGGCGCCGCTACCCACCACACTCCGGCTAGGGAGGTCCCGGGCCATCACCTGCCCGCATAGCGACCACGCCCATCCCGCTGCTGAACTCTAAAATCTTAAGTAAACATTTTTATGTAAAACAAACAAGAAAAAAATAGCAGAACTGCTTTTGTTGAAAGAAATCTCTAAGCTTCTGGGAAAGTTTTTTTTTTTTTTATTTGCTTGACTGCCCACCTCCATATCCATATGTCTAAATTTCATTCATTCTCAAAGCCAGGCTCAAATGCCACCTCTTCACTTAATGATTCCGGATCTGGCGAGCCATAAGTAATCCCATATTCTTGTGAAAATTTGTAACATTAAACTTGTAGCTGATTATGACTATGTTATTTTCAACCTTATAGTTATTTTTACAAATTTCTTAAATTCTGTGGTAGACTGAACATTCCTGGAGGGCAGGACTCCCTCAATTCATGTATGTATCCTCCACACCATCTGGCACAGCGTCTGACATACTAGAGTCAAGGGTAAAGACTAGATTGCATCTTGTATGCCAACATCAATGGGTAGTTGTACTATGGTGACAAAGATTCTAGCAATGTGCAAGGATTCATAAGGAATAGTAATAATGTGAACTCTTGGTTAAGAGTCTTTATGTTACCCTCAAAGAATCAATTCCAAACTATCTTTAACAAAAAGAAATTTATCAGCTCATATAAATGAGTAGCTCTATGCTCTGAGGCTATATATAATTTTAGACAGTGCAATAATAGCAGGGCTTCTCTTCATATTCTTTGAAATTATCTTGTATCTGTCCAACACTGTGTCAGCAATATTTTCTATCATTTCCTTTATGCTGTCAGAAATGACTGTGATACTGCCGGATATTACTTCTTTATACCACTGCACCCAACATGTTGATGAAACCAAGAAGCCTACAGCAATACCTCCTTGTATCTTATTACTACACATTGGCTTAGATGTACATTCTTGAACACTGTGGCAAAGTGATGAGATAAATAAATTATCAATTAGTAATACATATAAGCTACATGAAGGGAAGATACTGCATTTGAGAATAGAGTCACAGAAAGAGATATGAATAGGCTGGACTTATCAGGAAAAAGGAGACAAAAGTGTTGCGATCTTTCAGCCTAAAATTATGACAGATAACTCTAAAGCAATAATTTCTCAATTGGAGCAAAAGTAAAATTACAGAATGATGAAAATGTGTTAGTTTATTTTTATTTACTGTATTTTTAACTAGTTATACTTACAGAACATTGAAAATAGTACAAAATGTCCTAATATCCATCATTCTGTGACTGTTAACACTTTTTTTTTTTTTTGAGACAGAGTCCTGCTCTGTCACCAGGCTGGAGTGCTGTGGCACAATCTCAGCTCACTGCAATCTCCGCCTCCTGGGATCAAGAGATTCTTCCGCCTCAGCCTCCCGAGTAGCTGGTACCACAGGCACGTGCCACCATGCCCAGGTAATTTTTTTGTCTTTTAGTAGAGACGGGGTTTCACAGTGTTGGCCAGGATGGTCTCGATCTCGACCTCGTGATCCACCCATCTCGGCCTCCCGAAGTGCTGGGATTACAGGCATGAGCCACCGCGTCCGGCCGACTTTTAACACTTTTCAAGGGCAACAATAAGTTATTTCATAGAATGTTCCTTCATTTGGATCTTTTCAAATTTTTCTAGTTATTGGATGGGGGTCATGTTTTTATGGCAAGAACTCCACACCAATGATATTGTGACTTTTCCAATCCAGGCTATCGAGGATTTCATGTTGTCAGTGTTAGTACTAGTGTTGCTAATCTTACTGCCACAATCAGGTTGGTATCTATTGGATGTCTCCAATGTAAAGTTTTTTTTTATCTTTCCCATTGTACTTTATCAATATCTTGGGGAAAATACACTGAGACCAAGCAAATCTTATTTATCCTCAAACTTGTACCCACTCATTTTAGCATGATGGGTGGATCTTGTTTATTTGATTCTGTATTTGCTCATTTTCTTTACACTCACTCATTTAAAGTATATTGTGTGAAAGAGCTTTCTCCTCCCCTACATACACTATTCATGTATTGTTTAACATTTATTTACATTAGTATGGACTCATGGATACTTATTTTATTAGGTTAAAATCTAATAGGACAATTATTTTGTTACTTAAATTGTTCTAGCTTTGGCCATTTGCTACTTCTGGTTGACTTGTGTGTTTTGTTTTGTTTTGGTGGCTGCTATTTTTCTTTTTCAGTTTTTTAATTAATATTTTTATTTTGGGAAAACTATAAATCCACATGCAACTGTAAGAAATAATGCAGAGATATCCCATATATCCTTGACCCAGTTGACCCCAATGGGTAGCATTTTGCAAAATTATTCTACCATATTATACCCAGGATATTGACAATCAACTGATTTTATTTAGATTTTCTCAGATTTACTTTTCTTCATTTCAGTGATTGAGTGTGTGTATGGTATGTATATGTATTTAATTCCATGTGATTTATCAAATTTGTAGGCTTCTGTATTGAGTCAAGATGCAGAAAGTTACATAACCATAAGTATCCCTAGTATTCACCTTTTATAACTTCTCTCCCCAAATATTCTCTCTCTATAATACCTGGCAACCACTACTAAGTTCTTCATTCCTATAATTTGGTCATTTTAAGTGTGTTATATAAGTAAAATCAAACAGTTTGTAACCTTTTCAGATTGACCTGTTTCACTCAGTATAATTCCCTAGATACTCATACAAGTTGATGCATGTAGCAATAGTTTGTTCCATTTTATTGCTGAGTAGTATTACCTAGTGTATTAGTCAGGTTGATAGTGAGCCTATATCAATAAATTTAGCCTGATTCAACTTTATGTTTCTTCTACTCTTATCCCACACCCTTACTATTTATTTCCAAACATTTTAATATCTGTCTATATAAATTAGAAAATTCAAGTAAATTCATGAGCACACCTCTTCATGGGTAACACTTTATACTCCACCTTCAGGGGCCTTC
Source organism: Cheracebus regulus (assembly GCA_963574635.1). Classification (NCBI taxonomy): domain Eukaryota; kingdom Metazoa; phylum Chordata; class Mammalia; order Primates; family Pitheciidae; genus Cheracebus; species Cheracebus regulus. Next base: position 4,339 of record CAUYQU010040644.1, read on the forward strand.
TGGAAGCTCAGTCTAGTTATAAGTGTGGAAGAAAAGATGTATGGTGAAAGTAGGTTCTGAGGAGAATCAACAGAGTGTTGAACAACTGCCTCCTGGAGGCCATTACAGTGTCCTTTAGCAATGCAGGGTTAATCCTCTCAGAATGAGGTAGAGAGGCCACTTTCACAGGGCTGAGGAGGCCTCTTTCACTGGCAGAGAAAACTCATCATAGTTGATGGGCTATATGTTCCCAATTTTATCAGGGTTTTTCCGAATGTCCCCCTTTTGACTTTTATGATACTTCATAATCAGTGCCTTCATTTTGACAGTAGGAACCTATGAGACTGGGAATGTAACTTACGTTGTAATTTCATGAGTCACAGGATGAGATACTGCTTTGGGTTTTTAACAATCAGCACTGTGGCTACGGGAAATAGGATCATCTTTAGGGCACATATAGAAGCTTTCAAGTTAATTATGCAGTGGTTGAGCTGGACATTTGAATCTATGAGTATATTCTTTTATTTCTCTACTTTTTCTAGAGACATTAAGAACACCCAGCCAATCTCATTATATGTATTATTTTGATAAAATATTTAGAATTATATACACAGTCATCTAGCTCCTTGCTTCTTTTAAGTAGTGGTTTAGGAGTAGCCAATGATGATATTTTGCATATCCCCATTGCTAGATCATGTCATAACTATCAGTGCCCTCTTTACTATTGGTAATAGAATCATTAGCCTCTTTAAATCTAATCAAATCAAAATGCCAATTCTAGAAATCCCAGGACCAAAAGAATGGGATATGTGATTACGGTAGCTGGCATGTCTCAAGTTCTGCAATCAGCTGGAGACCTAGGAAACTTGATGTTTTAGTTCCAGTCTGAATTTGAAAGCCTGAGAACCAATCGAGTTGACAGCTCTTTTCCAGTGTGAAGGCTAATAGGTGCAAGACCCAGAATTAACCAGTTCCAGTTTAAATCCAAAAGGAGTCAAGAAGAATAATTTTCTCTCACTAAAGGGTGGGTAAGTCTATTGTTTTATTCAGGCCTTTAACAGATTGAATAATGCCTTTCAACTGATTGAGTTGGACCCATCCACATTACTGACTACAATCTGTTGCACTGAGTGTCTTGATTAACATATTATCTCATTCAGAAACACCTTCACAGACACATCTAGAATAATGTCTGACCAAATTTCTAGGCACATTATGGCCCGGACAAGTTGACATAAAAAATTAACCCTTACACATGGTATTGACATACCACAGTTTATTTAACTATTCATCTATTTAAAGACATCTAGGCTGATTACAATTTTTGACTATTAGAAGTAAAACAGCTAAAAAATTGTGTACATTTTAAAAAATAAACAAATTTTTATTTCTCTGTGAAATAAAGTTCAATTGCTGGGTTATAGGACAATTGCATGTTTCATTTTATAAGAAACTTTAAAATATTTTCCATAGTCTTATTTTTACATTCCCAACAGCTTCATATGAGCAATCCAGTTTTTCTGTACCTTCACCAACCTTTGATGTTGTCATTATTTTTTTTATTATAGCCATTCTGATAAATTTGTCATTGTATTTAATTTGGGTTTTAATTTGTATTTCCTGGTAGCTAATGATGTTGAACATTTTTCATGTTCTTATTTGCCATCTGTAAATCTTCTTTGTTTAATTTTCTGTTTATGAATTTTGTCCATTTTCTAATTAGATTGTTTTCTTACCATTGAGTTTAGAAACTTTTTTATATATTCTGGATACAATCATTTTATTGCATATGTGGATTGAATAATTTCTCCCAGTATCTGGCTTTTCTTTCATCTTCTGTACAGTTTCATCCCCAGAGCAAAGGTTTTCATCTCGTTGAGGTTGTGATTATTTTTTTTTTTTCTTGTACAGATCATGCTTTTGGTATCAAGCCTAAGAACTCTTCACCTAGCTCTAGATCCTGAAGATTTTTTTCTGTTTTTCACTAAATGTTTTCTAGTTTTATATTTTATACTTACATTCATGATCCATCTTAGATCAATTTTTGTATACGATATTGAGGTTTAGTCTCTATTTATTTTCATTTTTTTGCCCATGGATGTCCAGCACCATCTGGTGAAGAGGTGATTCTTTATCCATTTAATCGTTTTTTTAAATTTTTGTCAAAAATAAGTTGAGCTTATTTTCCTGGGTATATTTCTAATTTTTTATTTTGTGATATTTATCTATGTGTTTATCCCTCTACAATACCCCATTGCCTTGATTTCTGTAGCTACATAGTAAGCCTTAGTGTCTAGTAAAGTGATCCCCTCACTTAATTCTCTTTTGTCAAGATGATTTTAGCTATTCTTGAGCCTGAGCCTTTCGATATAAATTTAAGAATAGCTTTTCTAGCCAGATGCAGTGGCTCAACCCTGTAATCGCAGCACTTCGGGAGATTGAGGAGGGTGGATCACCTGAGGTCAGGAGTTCGAGACCAGTCTGGCCCACATGGCGAAACCCCATCTCTACTAAAAATACAAAAATTAGCCAGGCGTGGTGGCACATGCCTATAATCCCAGCAACTTGGAAGGCTGAGGCATGAGAATCCCTTGTACCCAGGAATAGAGTACATATTTTCTTGGACCATTAAAAAAAACACTCCTCTCTATCTATCTAGCCATCTATCTAGCTAGCTATCTAGCTATATCTATCTAGCTACTTAGCTATATCTAGCTATATCTATCTAACTAGCCAGCTAGCTATATCTAGATAGAGAAAATATATATTCTATTCATGTAGGGTGGAATGTTCTATGTGTGTCAATTTAGATCCTGTTGTTTGAAAGTGTTATTCTTTTTTCTATATCCTTGTGTGGTAAGTTGAAATATTTCAGGATCAAATAAGAAAAATACGGGATTATGAGCAGCAGTAACACATGATAAGCTTTATTGGACAGCACTTGGACAGTTTTCAGCAAGAGATCCTCCAAGACAGTTGTGTGAGACCACCACATGAAAGAGGAATAGTCAAGGGACTTCCTAGGGGAGAATAGGAAATTGAATAGGAGGGTTGTTTGTTTAGGCAATGTTACTCAGCAGCAAAATGAAAACTTTCTTAGCAAGAGAGTTCCAAAGGGCAGCAATATTTTGTGGTCTGTCATAGCTACAGGGTTCATCTTATCTATGTTTAGCAAGTGTTGGGTGCAATTCACAGTATGCAAAGTGGATCGGCTCTAAATGGTTAAAATATGTTTATTTTGGATTTATATATACATACATTTGCATAATTTTACAAGTACCAGTGCAGTTTTGTTACATAGATATATTGTATAAAAGTGAAGTCTAGGCTTTTTGTGTATCAATCACCTGAATAATGTATATTGTATCCATTTTAGGCAATTACTTATCCCTCCCACCTCTCCCACCCTCCTACCCTTCTGAATATCCATTGTCTGTTATTCCACAATATGTGTACATATTATTTAGCTTCCACATATAAATGAGAACATGCAGTATTTTGCTTTCTGTTTTTGAGTTGCTTCACTTAAGATAATGGCCTCTAGTTCCATCCAATTTGTTGCAAAAGACATAATTTCACTCTGTTTTATAGATGATAGTATCCTATTGTATATATAACAAATTTTCTTTATCCATTTATTCATTGATGGACACTTAAATTGATTCCAGATCTTTGTTACTGTAAATAGTACTGTGTAAACATGCAAGTACAGGTGTCTTTTTGATAGAATGATTTATTTTCTTTTCAGTAGATACCCAGTAGTGGGATTGCTGGATCAAATGATACTTTTATTTTTAGTACTTTGAGACGTCTCCACACTGTTTTCCGTAGAGGTTATACTAATTTACACTCTCACCAACAGTGTATAAGCATTCTTTCTTCTCCACATCTTCATTAACATCTGTCATTGTTTGACCTTTTAGTAATAGCCATTCCAACTGGTGTAACATGATATCTCATTGTGGTTTTAATATGCATTTATTTGATGCTTAGTGATGTTAAACATTTTTTTTCCTATGCTTGTTAGCCATTTGTATGAATGGCAGAAAATAATTGCAAACTATACACCTGACAAGAGACGGATATCCAGATTTTGCAAAGAACTCAAACAACTCAACAACATAAAAACAAATAATCCCATTTAAAAGTGGGCAAAGGGCATTAATAGACACTTTACAAAAGAAGGCATATAAATGGTCAACAAACATATTTGGAATATATTTTAAAGCAATTGGATGTGTAAGGATTTGAGTTTGGCATTGGTAGGCTTTAGGCTAATGGTCCTAGCCTGATGTGAAGTAAGCAGCAAGACATTTTAGACCAACACGAAGAGGTCATTTCTGGTCAAGTTATATAACACTTGCAGATCTGACTAGTAGTTCTTTTCATTTTTTTTTTTGAGGAGGTTTTGAGGTCTGTAATTATAGTTGTGAATTTGCTTATTTCTCCTTTCAACTCTATCAGCTTTTGTTTCACATATTTTGAGGTTCTGTTTTGTGGTGCATATACATTATAATAATTATATTTTTCTGATGGTGTAATCTTTTTATCTTTATATAATTTTTTGTCTCTGATAAATTTCTTTGCTCCAGAGTGTATTTATTTTATATTAACATGATCACTCCTGCCTTTTTAAAAAAAAAAAAAAAAAGATTGCATGGTATATGTTTATCCACCCTTTTAATTTCAATGTTGATTTTATTGGATTTGATGTCAGTATCTTAAAAGCAGCACAGCCTTATTTAGTGATTTTTTTTTTACTTTATTAGCTTTGCTAATAATTTACTTTTAATTGGTGTATTTAGACTCTACATATAAGATAATTTGATATGTGAGAGCTTAAGTTTGTCATTTTATTATTTGTTTTGTTTGTTTCAGTGTTTCTCAATTCTATTTCTGCTTTCTAAATTCCTGTAGGCTCTCCAAACTCTTGTTAGGAATCGATTTTGATTTATTTATAATGTTTTGAGGGTATATCTTTGTATTTTTTAAGAGGTTGCTCTGGGTATTACAATACGTATAGTTGACTTATCTTAGTCTACTGATATCCATCCACATTTTAGCACTTCAAGTGAATTGTAAAAGTCTTATTCCTATTTAGTTAATTTTAGATTCTCCACTTTTAAATATTGTTTCAAGTGCCAGATTGGTTTATAGTTTGTATTTTAATTATCAAATATGATTAAGAAAACTCATTAATTTAAATTGTATATACATATTTCTTCTCTTTCTGTTCTTCACTTTGTATACTCCAGTATTCCTTATTTTATCATTTCCTTTCATTTTGAATAAATTCATTTAACACTCTTTAATAATGGGCCTACTGGGGACAAAATATTTTAATTTTCCTTCATCAGAATATGTCTTTATTTCCTTTGCTTTCCAGAATAATTTTGATCAGTTGACAGTTCTTTATTTTCAGCACTTGAAAAATATGTTGCTTCCCTCTTATACCAGGGCTTCAGGTGAGAAATATATTGTCATTTGAATTGGTGTTCCCTTATAATATGTCAGTGGTCTCTGACTATTTTCAAGATTTTTTGTCTTTAATTTTCAGAAATTTTATTATAATGAGTTTTTACATTCAATTATTTGAATTCACTTATGTGGGCTTTATTCAGCTCCTTGAATATGTAGATTTATGTCTTTCACCACATTTGGGAAGATATCTTCCATGATTTTTTCAAATACTCTTTAAACTATTTTCTTTCCCATCTTTGTCTGAAACTCTAATGATATAATTATTGGATGCTTTGTTATTACCCCCAAAGTCCCAGAGGTCCTGTTCATTTTTTTTTCTGTCTAATTTCTCTCTATTGCTTAAATTAGGTCAAATATATTGTTTCCAAATTCATTTATATTATTCTCTATTATTTATAGTCTATTATTGAATCCACATATAGAGTGCTTTATTCATCTTGTATTTTTCAGTTATAATATTTCTATTCTGTTCTTTTTTTATAACTACTAATTCTTTCATAACATTTTCTATTTTTTTCATTGCCTCAGGAGAATTTGAAATTGCTTTGTGAAGTTCACTTTGAATTTTAGATTCAGGAGGTACATGTAATTGCTTAGTACATGGGTATTACATGCATAAGGGGAATTTGAAATATATGGGGATATTCCAAATAATGAACATCTTATCCAAAAGATAATTTTCAATCTTCTTTCCTTTCTCTTACCATTTTAGGGTTCCCAGTGCCTATTATCTCCATCTTTATGTCCATATGTACCCACTATTTAGCTCCCACTATAAGTGAGAACGTGTGATATTTGATTTTCTGCTTCTAAGTTAGTTCACTTAGAATAATGGCCTCCAGATGTATCTATTGCTGCAAAGGACATGGCTTCATTGTTTTATGACTGCATTCTATGGTGTATATGTACCACATTTTTTTTATCCTTGGTGGACACTTAGGTTGGTTTCATGCATTTATTATTGGGAATACTACTGTGATAAACATACAATTACAGGTGTCTTTTTTATCTAATGATTTATTTTTCTTTGGGTAGATTCCCAGTAGTGGGACTGCTGAGACAAGCTGTAGTTTTAGTTTTAGTTATTTGAGATATCTCCATACTGTTTTCCATTGAGGTTAAACTAATTTACATTCCCAGCAACAGTGTATAAATGTTCCCTTTTCTCTACATCCATGCCAATGTCTGTTGTTTCTTGACTTTTTAATAATAGTAATTCTGACTGGTGTAAAGTATCACAGCATAGTTTTAATTTACATTTCTTTAATGACTAGAGATGTTGAGCATTTTTTTTTCATGTGTCTGTAAGACCCTTGTATTTATTCTTCTGATAAATATCTATTCATGTTCTTTGCTTAGGTTTTGATGGCATTGCTTTTAAAAAAATTTTATTTTCTTCTTGAATTGTTTGAGTTCCTTCTAGATTCTAGATACCAGTCCTTTGTTGGAGGCATATGTTGCAAATATTTTCTTCCATTCTGTAGGTTGTTTATTCTGTTGATTATTTCTCTGTGCAGAAGTGTGAAGCATTGTTATGAAGATTGCTTTAAAATAGTTGTCAGATAATTCTGATAGCTTTAAAATACATGTCAGATAATCTTAGTGTTAGGATCAGTTGTGTTTTTGCACTGAAGTTCTTACTTTCTTGGTTCTTGTTATGATAAATTATTTAAAAATTATATTCTTGAGTTTTTGACTATTATGTTAGAAGGATCTGGGTCTTAAATATTTCAATTTAGGCAAGCAGTTCAGGTTTAGCACATAAGTTAAGCCTACTTTAGTGGGATGCAGTTCCCATGGAAATATAATTTCCAGAGCCTTTGTAGTGATAGTTTTTTCCTGTTTTGTTTATCTGCTTCTGTTGTCTCCCTGCTGGTGTATCCTGAGAGTACAGAATGAGCTTCCTCATGTCTGGCTACCTGATACCTCTATGTGAGGAAAGTTGGTTTCCAACCTATGAAGACAAAACACTTTTCTACAGCTAGATACCTGTTGTGACAAATTACACTTTTTAGAGCTGTTTGGCTACTCTGTATCTCTAGGTGGATAAAGGGATTATTTTCCCATGGATAAATAGTACTTCCCAGGCCTTAAAATTGTTTTGGTGTGGTCTCACTAACAATGCCATCCAGTCATCTGTGGTTTTTCTAGGTGGGGTAAAGGATTCTCCAGCCTGCAGGGATGTAAAGTACTTTCTGGCTCAGACACTTTGGGCCAGTCTTTAGTTGATGAAAGGACTTCACAGACCTGTCGAACAAAGAGTGCTTCCAGGTCTGATTACTTTTAAAGATGGGATCTCCCTTTCCTGAATCACCTACATCCCTGCTATCTCTAAAGAAGGGAGTAGAGTATCAGGATTGGTTAAGATAATGACGCTTCCCAGGCAGATTGCTGGCTGTGGCAAGACAACCCTTGATGGTGCTACCAGCACCACCCTCCTGGCTAGTGTCTCTAGGTGGGGGAAAGTGGTATCTCACATCTCACAGAAAAGGAGATTGGTTTTCTTGACCACTTGTTGTCTGTTGACTGGTGATTTACCTTCTCAGCCAGTATTCTTGAGTTTGCCAAGGGTTGTTGGTGAGACTCCTATTAGATCCTGGGGAGGAATAAACCTACCAGACTAAGTTGTGTTCTATAGCTACGATATCAAAATTTTCTGGGCTTGGGCCACCTTCTGCTCTTGGGCTGAAGGTCCTAAGACACTATAGAGTCTTTCTCTACTTTGGGGGCTTTTAGCCATTCTACCATGATGTTTCTACTTTTCAGTGTTGTCCTTTGCTTTCCTCTTAAAATTTTTACAAAATTTATAGTTGTACCTTGTGAAAGAATGGGAGAAATAAGTCTATTCCATGTGAACAGATGAGAATTATCTCTTGTGTTCTTTTGACAGATCACATCATTTTTGAGCATTTCTTTACTTTCTTGGAAGTACCAGATATTTTAGGCTTATCTTGTATTTCCTCTGCTCCAAACCTGGATCAACCACCACTTGTCCTAGAGACTCTGATTTCCTTTATTGCAGAATGGTATTTAGGGACCAGGATCTGGGTGCTAAGTATACTCATTGTCATTGAGATGTTATTATTTCTAACCTGTCTCAGGAGACAGGGCTAGAAATATACATATATATAGATAAATACACAAAAAAACACACACACATATATGCATATATATGTATATTTATCCACATACAAAAAATACAAAACATATAAATACAAATATGTCTATATTTTTTACCCTACGTGTCTCTGTATAGGTATATATGTGCATGTATCTCTATATGTGTGTTTTTGTATGTGTTTAGCGATGAGTTTATCCCTATAATTTTGATTCTAATTTACCGCCATGGAGTTTATTTAAGAATCTCCTGTTGGTTTATAGATTTCTGTTTACACTGGGAAGCACAGATTTTATTATCTACAATCTATTTGTGTTTTTCTGTTACTTATATCATTTATTTTCTACCTGAATTCTTTTAATGTGATTTTCTTACTTGTTTATAGTGTTAGATCCACCTTATAATGTTTAAATTTCATTTGAGTCCCTTCCCACAATCCTGGCTTGCTCCAATTATTTTTGTATGTTTTGCATGTAAAGTACATGCCAAACTTTAAAAAATTCTAAGATTATGACTTTTAAAAATCTGTCATTCCCTCCTGACCCCTGCTACCCACTTTCAATTCCTCTTTTCTTACCACCTCAATTTCACCTGCCACCTATAGGTAACTAATCTACTAAATTTCTAGTATATCCTTTGTACAAATGAGCAGATACATGTCCATTTAGAATAACTTCTCGTTTCTTACACGAAGAGTATAATACTTATAGATACCCTTTTGAATTTGTTGTTTCACTTAATATTATGTCTTAGAAATCACTCCATATCAATTTATAGAGTTTTACTTGTAGTTAGAAAACCTTTTACTATATAAAAGTTAAAGAACTATGTTTTCTTCTGATACCTGTTTCTTTCTAAAATGTTTTTACATACAGATCTCTATATTTCAGTTTTGTTATTGTGTATATTGTTACATGTGAACTCACTCATCTCTGTACAATTTATTTAAATAAACCTTTACTCCAGTAATTTTAGATGTGACTCATTTTGAAGGACTAGTAGCCTTTGACTTGAGAACAAATGAACAATATTATGGCAAAATGATGTAGAGGACATATACACATGTCATACTGTAGACTAAACTACCACAGGAATTAGTAGGGTGTCAGAGTTTTCTCACGGTGTGATTAAGTCTACAAATTGGAGATTAGGGGATAGACATAAAAGGAGTCAGCTTGAGGTAGTGACATAGGAAAGAGAAAGATTGGTCTAGCAATGATTTCATTAATAGCAATATTTGAAAGCTTCCATGAAATTAAAGAATAAAGACTTTCAATGGAATTTTTTATGCTGTGTGAGCAACATCATTGTAAGCTTTTTGAGGTAGAGGGCACAGAAGAGAGAACAAGATATAGTATTACTTTATAAACTCAGAGTTTTGGATTTTATTTCATGGACTTCCATTTTATGGAAGTTTATGATCATAACAATAATGTAGGTAATGTTCTGTAATTCAATTACTGCACTATTGTGAGCACTAACAATCTTGTAGCAAATATGAAGAGCAGTGGGACAAATGGGCAATATACATATTTCAGTTAGTTACGGCCTATTGCATAATTAACTGTGTTGCCATTTGTACAAAAAAGCAAGGTTAGCATTGAATTTCAACAATTAATTCCGTGACTAATTCATCCCCTTAAAGATGGTAGGAGGCATTAAAAGAAATGTATAGAAGAAATTAAGAAACATATCTCAACAACCAACACCATAATTAAAAAATACTAGTGTTTGGCCGGGCACAGTGGCTCACGCCTGTAATCCCAGCACTTTGGGAGGCCGAGGTGGACAGATCACAAGGTCAAGAGATCGAGACCATCCTGGCCAACATGGTGAAACCCCGTCTCTAATAAAAATACAGAAATTAGCTGGGTGTGGTGGTGCGTGCCTGTAGTCCCAGCTACTTGGGAGGCTGAGGCAGGAGAATTGCTTGAACCCGGGAGGCAGAGGTGCCACTGCACTTCAGCCTGGTAACAGAGTGAAAAAAAAAAAAAGTTGAAGTAAAGTATGATGGTAATAACTCATGACATAGGAATTAGAAGAAATAGAAATATTAAAATGAAACAAATGAAAGTTCTAGACCTGAAAAGTATAATATTGGAAATAACAAGTTTACTAGATGAAATGAATAGCAGATATAAAAAGATATAAAATGGCAGAAGAAAGAATCAATGAGCTTGAAAATAGATCAGTAGAAACAATTCAATCTTAAGAAAAGATAAGGAAAGTACTGAAAAAAAAATAACATCTCAGAGACTCATGGACAACATTAAGTGTGGCAACATACATATATGATGAGAGGCCTACAAAAAAGAGAGAGAGAAAGGAAGAAAATATATTTGAAGAATTGTGGCCAATATTCTTCTCAAATTTGGAATAAAGCAATATGTAGATAGTTTCATGAAGTTCAGTGTATTCCAAGCAGGATAAAAACAAATTCACAGACAGGCCCATCATAACCAAATATTGAAACCTAAAGCCAAAGAGGAAATACTGAAAATATACAAGAGAATAGCAATAAGATAATAGCAGATTTCTTGTCAGAAAACCTGGAAGCAGAAAGTTAGCAGTGGCACATGGACAATGTTGAAAGACAAAAAGAGAATTTGTTGCCAGAGTATCTGCCTTAGAAGATACAGTAAAGGAAAATTTTCAAGTTGAAAGGAAATGATATTGAATAGTAACTTGAATTCAAAGGAAGAAATAAAGAGCACTGGAAACGTAGGTAAATTTAAGACTGTATAAATATAATTTTCTCTATTTTAATTACTCTGAAAGACATAATTGTATAAAGCAATAATTATCACATTGTATTATTGAGTTTATTACATATAGGTGTAATTCATATGATAGTAACAGCTCAAAAGAGATGCAAGGAAATACACCTATATGGAACTAGTTGCTGTTTTTACTATTTATTAGCTTTTAAACCAGGGTTAATATAGATTGTGATAAATTTTAACATGCATGTTTTAATCTCTGGAGTAAACACTAAGAAAATATCTTTCATAAAAGATTAAAATATTAAAAGAAGAATTAAAATCATAACACTAAAATTAACACAGAAGGCAGTAAAGGGAAAAAATAAAAGAATGACATCAATTAAAAAAACAAAAACAAAGTGACAAAAGTAATTCCGGTCATATAAGTAATTACTTATAAATAGATTAAACATTTCAGGCAAAGTAAGAGATTTTTAGATGAAATATTAATGTAAGAATCAGCTATACATCCTCTATAAGAGACTCACTTGGGAGTCAAAGACATACATATGATAAGACTGGCTGGGTGTGGTGGCTCGTGTGTGTAATCCCAGCACTTTGGGAGGCTGAAGTGGGCAGATCATTTGAGTCCAGGAGTTTGAGACCAGCCTGGCTAACATGGTGAAACCTTGTCTCCACCAAAAATAAAAAAATAAGCCAGGCCTGATGGTGCATGCCTGTAGCGAAGGTGGGAGCGTCACCTGAGCCTGGGCAGTAGAGACTACAGTAACCCCAGATTGTACCACTATACTCCAGCTTGGGTGACAGAGTGAGACCCTGTCACACACACACACACACACACACACACACACACACACACACACACACACACATAAATATGTTGAAAGTAAAAATATGGAAAAAGATATACCATGAAAATTGTGATCACAACACATGCAGAATAGCTATATAAATATCAGACAAAAAAGAATTTAAGAAATAACAGATGAGAAACAAAGATAGACATTTAATAGTAATAAAGAGGTCTATTGCAGAAATATATAACACTTAAAAGTATAAACACATTTAACAATGGAGACTCACACATTAAGCAAAATTTGACAGAATTAAAGGAGAAAAACTAATTCAAAAATTGTGGTTGGATATTTTAATCGGGTGTTACATTCTCCAACAATTCTCAATAAATGATAGAACAACTAGACAGAAAATCAGCAAGAATATAGAAAACTTGAACACTTGTACTCACCTTACTGACCTAACTGACAATTGTAGAACACTTCATTCAACATAAACACAATACATATTTTTCAAGTGCACGCAGAACATTTTCCAGGATAGACTATACTCTGTGCCATAAAACAAATCTCAACATATTTTTAAAAATAGATTTCTTTCAAAGTATATTTTCTGACTACAATGGAATTAAATAACAAATCTGCAACAATAGGAATCTTAGGAAAATCTAATATATTTGGAAATTATGCAACACATTTCTGAATAACCCATGGATCATGGAATAAATCAGAAGGAAATTTAGAAAATATTTTGCAATGAATACAAATGGAAATATAGGATATTAAAGTGTTTGAAATACCGTTGATGCACAGCTTAGAGGAAAATATGTAGCTTTAAGTGCCTATATTGTTAAAGAAGAAAGGTCTCATATTGATAACCTAATCCTCTGCTTTAGAAGTGAGAAAAGGAGAGTAAATTGAACCAAAAGCAATTATTAGAAAAAAAAAAAAGATCACAAGGGAAAGAAATGAAAAAAATGGAAAATAATCGAGGAAATTAGTGAAATCAAAGATTGGTTCCTTGAAAATGTGAACAAAATAGATAAGCCTTTAAGTAGGGTGACCAACAAAAAAAGAGAAAAGGCCCAAATTAGCTATTCAGGAAAGAAAGAGAGGATGTAACCACAAGCCCCAGAGAAATTAAAAGGAAATTTAAACAGAATATGCTAAATAATGTCATATCATTTTAAGGAATTGGCAAGCTGATCCTAAATTTATGAGGAAACTCAAAAGATTTAGAATGTCCAAAAAAATTTTGAGAAAGAGAATCAAGGTTGGACACTTTATATTACCTGGTTTCAAACATTATTATAAAGCTACAGTCATCAAGACAGTAAAATCAATGAAAAAATGGAACAGAATTGAGAGTCCAGAAATAAACCCTTATATATATGTTTAACTGGTTTTCAACAAAGTTGAAAAGGCAATTTAATGGAAAACTAAAAGTCTTTTTAAGGCATGGTTCTAGGAACAATGAATATTCATATGCAAAATGAATGAACTTGGATCATTACTTCACACTATACAAAAAATTAACTCAAAATGGATCGTAGAACTAAATGGAATAGCTAAAACTATAAAACTTTTAGAAGAAATCATAGGACAAATTCTTTATGAAATTTAAGTATAGATTTCCTAGATAAACCACTTCATGCAAGTTTTATAATAGAGACATTTTAAACTTTTGCTCTTTAAAAGGCATCATTAAGAAGGAAAAGATGAGTTCAGGCTAGGAAAAAAAATTCCGTTAATGTATCTAACATATGCCTTTCAACTCACTAAAAAGACAACCTAATTAATGAATAGGTATGGCAGATAGCCTCCAAAAAACCTCCAGTGATTTCTTGTCTCTTAGTTTTCTCTTATGTAGTATCCTATCATGCTGTAGAATAGTTGGGCTGTGTGACCAATAGACTGTCGCATTAAGTGATGATATGTTACTTCTAAGGATAGATCCTAACAGCTACTTGAGGCTTGTACCTTGCTCTCTCTTGAATTAATCATTTTTAGGGAAGATAGCTATTATATGATATATTATGAGATGTCCAACTCACAGCCTGTGAGTAAGACATCTTGGAAGAGGGTACTTCAGCTCCACTCAAGCCTTTCCATGACTGACATCGTAACTGCAACCTCATGAGCCAGAAACACCAAGCTAATAAGGCTACTAGATTCTTGGCCCCAGACACTGTGTGAAATAATAAATATTTTTGTTTGCTCTAAGTCATTAAGTTTAGAGTGATTTGTAACAAAAGATGTAATTGACAACTGATACAATAGAGAAAAGATTTGAATGGATTCTTCTCCAAAGAAGATCTATGAATGGCTAATAAGTACATGAGAAGATACTTAATATCAGTCATTAGGGAAATGCAAATTCAAACCACAATGTGATATCACTATAAACACATCAGCATGACTACAACAAAAAATATTGATAATGCCAAGTATTGGTAAATATGTGGTGAAACTGGAAACCTTCATACATTGTTGGTGGAAATGTAAAATGGAAAACAGTTTCTTAAAAAATTAAACATAAACTTCTCATACAATCTAACATTTCCTTTTCAAGATATCTACCCAGGAGAAATAAAAACATATGGCCACACAAATAGCTATATGTGATTGTTTATTATAGCATTATTCATGTACCTTCAAATTGAAAACAATCTTAGCTGGTGAATGGATAAGCAAAATTAGTATATCCATAAATAAACAATGGAATATCTATACAATTAAATATTTTCCTGCAATAAAAAGGATCAAACCACTGATTCATGTTACAACATGGGATCATCAAAAACATTATGCTAAGTGAAAGAAGTCAGACACACAAGAGACCAAATATTGCTTTATTTCATTTATATATTTTCAGAAAATTTAAATATGTAGAGACAGAATGCAAATCAGTGCCTCAGGCCGGGGCTGGGAGTGGGAATTGACTATAAATGGAAGGGGGTACTTTTTGGAGTAATGGAAATGTTCTGACACTTGAATGTAGTTACAGTTGCACAACTCTATAAATTTGTTAAAATCATTGATTGGTATAATTATAATGGTTGAATTTATGGTATATGTATTATATCTTATACATTATAAGATATAATACTTATGTATTATAAAGCTTTTAAAAATAATACGAAAGAGGCACAAAGTGCTACGGTAGCAGGAGAATTCAATTCTAAGTGAAGTCACCTAGGAAAAATTCATGAATATGTAAAAATTGAGGTAAAACAAAGTTGAAGGACTTGCAGTAGGAGTTTAAAGAGAATGGCAGTTCTCATTAGAGGAAAGATTAAAGACGCAAGGCTGTGGAATAAAATGTGTTGTTGTGATTAGGGGCCCAGTATCTGTAGCTGGGAGTATATGGAGTGAAGAAAAGATTTGGAGTGACAGACTAGGTTTGGCTTTATCCTACAGGCCATGCTGAAGAACTCACCACATAAATTCCAATTTTGATCTCTTCTTTGCACTTCAGTCATAAAAAATCTATTTGTAAGACATCTCTCCTTGGATGTTCCCAAACACATTACACTAAACATTCTCCAAATTTGTCCCTATCTCTGTTCCATATTCTCTTTCACAGTTGATGACTACACCATCTATCTAGTTGCTCAAGATAGAAACTTAACTGTCTTTTATGTTTCTGCATTAGCACCTCAAAATCTACTCAATCAACAAATTTTAATATATTATTTCACTTCCTAAATTCTTTGATCCTTCTGTTACTTTACCTTTCTACCACTACTGTCTTAGATGAAACATTCATCTTTTCTTTTCCCTGGACTGCTAACTGATCTTTGAAGGAGTTTCCTTGTTTATAGTCTTGCCTTCTCCAACAAATCTACAACATAGGTTTCAGTGATGAATTTGAAATGCAGACCTAACTCTGTCATAACTTTCAATTGCTTCTCATCGCCTAATAGATATGATTTAAGTTGGTTAACCATACTTTCTATTTTCTGTCACATGCTTACCAAAATTTGTCCCCGATTACCCCTTCAGCCTATCTTACCAGTTCTACAATTTTCTTACTTAACTTACCTCTATGCTTCTCTCAGTTTTCCCATGTCCACCTAACTATCTCTACTCATAAAGCCCAACTCAAATATCTCCAGAAAGCTCTATTTGAATTCCATCTCCTTTGAGCTAGATCAGATGTTCTTGTTATCAAGTTGGGCATTTCTTTATCATTGGTTGTTCTGTATTGAATTATATTTTAAGAAATTATGTATTTATTTATTTTGAGATGAGGTCTTACTTTGCCACCCAAATTAGAGTGCAGTAAGCAATCAATCATGGCTCACTACAGCCCCAGCTCAAGTGATGCTCCTGCCTCAGCCTCCCCATTTGCTGTGACCAGAGGCACACACCACCACACCCTAGCTCATTTTTTCATATTATTTGTAGTGACAAGGTCTCACTATGTTGCCCAAGCTATTTTCTAACTCATGGGATCAAACCATTCTCCTGCCTTGGCCTCCCAAAGTGATGGGATTACAGATATGTAATTACATATGGGATTACAGTACCCAGCCTTGGATTGCTATGAACAGTTTATTAATCTCTCTCTCTCTCTCTCTCTCGATTGTAAATTCCCTGAAAATAGGGCTTTTGTCTTTCTTGCCTTTCTTGCCTTAGTAATCCAAGAGTCTACCACTATATCTGGCATGCAGGAGAAACATAGAACATATTTATGAAATGGATGGATGGATAGAAGTAGGTAATTTAAATAAAATCAACAATTAGATAAACAAACAAAACATTTTATGAAATTTTAAAAGTTGAATAATAGGCTGGGCATGGTGGCCCACACCTGTAATCCCAGCATTTTGGGTGGTTGAGGTGGGAGGATTGCTTGAGGCCAGAAGTTTGAGACCAACCTGGACAAAAAGGTGAAACCCTGTCTCTACTAAAAATACAAAAATTAGCCAGGCATTGTGGTGAGCACCTGTGGTCCCAGCTACTTGGGAGGCTGAGGTGGGCGAATCACTTGAGCCTGGGAGGTGGAGGTTGCAGTGAGCCAAGAGTGTGCCAGTGCACCCTAGCCTGGGCTACAGAGGGACATTCTGTCTCAAAAAAAAAGTTCAAGTAATTTTTAGTGATTTTGAATTTGACATGAAAAGAGTCAATGGTACACAATTCAAAGTAAGTTCAATACTACAACTTGTAGACATGAAATCTGAAGCATGACATTGTGCTTTGTTGTGGGCTCAGCATATATATTCGTCTCCATCTCAAGTGCCAAGTATCACTGATTAGTGGTGGCTACATAGAATGCTGGATTGGCAAAAAATTTAAAACCAGAACTGAGTTATGTAGAAAAGATTGCCAGTATCAATTATTAATGTCAAGAAAGTAGTGTGACCTCATGAGGTTAGAGAAATCCCCAAAACTATCATTGGTTCTTGTTCTATTTAACACTTATATGAAGGACTTGGGGACATAAAATACATTTGTTTAAATTGCAGACAACCTAAGATTAGGAGAAATGTAAGTATATTAGACAGCAATCATATAAAAATGGATTTACAGCCAGCAATATTGCCGTAACAAAACTAAATGAAACTGGAATAAACATAGAATCCTACACTTGATTCTGAAAAATCAGTTTGTACAATTTCTGAATGTTATAAATGTGGCTTTATATAATCATAAAAAATACTTAAGAGTTTGATTAAACCACAAACTTGATGGGAATAAATAGGATAAGGCAAAAAGTGCATGGTCCTGACTAAGGGAGGTAATAGTTTTGGCTCATTCTGTGATGACCTGACCTCACTGTGAATGTGAACTTAAATTTTGGCATTCACATTACAAGAAACTTTGACAGGAAACATGAAACCATATTTTATTGGAAAAGCTGAATGAACTTGAGTGATAAATTGAGCATTATCATGTGGAAGATGGATTTGACTTATCCTAAATCTAAATTCTAGAGCAACACTGTAAACATGGATAGAAAAAAGAAAAGGAGACTGAAGTTTAATTCTAAGGATTAGAGGAGTCTGAAAATAGAACTGGCTGCCCTGAAATAGTACTTTATTGGAGGTGCTCATTACAGACTAGAGAGATACTTGCCAGGAACCCATTATATTACTAGTTTCTGTCTAGACCAAATATCAAGGTCTACATTTAATACTGGGTGATTGAATTTTTCATGTGTACAATTCTATTATATAGCATTATTGGGATGAGATGTTGGTGATTTAGTTCTGATTCTGGTTTTGCTATTAAAAACAGTAATGAGAGTGATCCTGTAAAACATGAATTAGGTTATAATATTCCTCTGCTCAAAGCCCTCTACTGGCTTCCCATTTGATTCTGAAGAAAATCCAAACCCTCTTAATACTTGCAAGAAACTATACCGTCCAATCTTTACCTTACCAAGCTCATTTTCTACTTTTTCTGCTCCATCTCGTAATCATCTCACATGAAAAGCCACACTTACTTCTGGGCTATTCCTCAAGCATGCCAGGCACCTTTACCACAGAGCCTGAGGTTTGTTTTAAAAATTTAAAACAGAAATACAAATTTTTTACTTGAAATTTTAGATTTGGGGGCTCTCCTAAAATGCTGGTGTATTAATCCATTTTCACACTGCTATAAAGGCATACCCGAGACTGGATATGTATATAAAGAAAAGAGGTTTAACTGACTCACAGTTCCACATAACTGGGGAGGCCTCAGGAAACTTACAATCATGGCATAGGAAGAAGAGGCATGTCTTACATGGTGGCAGGTGAGAGAGAGACAGAGAGAAAGAAAGAGAAAGAGAGAGAGAGAGAGAAAGTCAGTGCAGGAAAAACTACCATTTATAAAACCATCAGATCTCATGAGAATTCACTTACTAGCACAAAAAACAGCATATGGGAAACCACCCCATAATCCAATCACTTTCCACTCTCCCTAAACACCTGGGGATTACAACTCAAGATGAGATTTGGGTGGGGACACAAAGCCTAACCATATCAGCTGGAAAATCTGACACTGTGGACTCAACATCTCTACGTAGCAGCAACAGCAGAAGCTTCATATGCTTTGAATGAGATATCAGCTTTGCAGTTCACCACAGGTTGCAGCTAAGCTGAATCACTTATTCTATTACTAGCTTTGACCCTCTATGCATCTGAGTTTGAGATCCTAATGTTATGCATAGTGTTAGTACATTAATGGCACTTCTCAGTTATTAGTATGCATAAGAATCATCTGGAGAATTTGTAAAGACTAAAACTATTGGATCAACCCCAGGTATTCTGATTAAAGAGGTCTGGGTTGGGACACCAAGATTTGGATTTTTAACAAGGTTCCAGGTGATGCTGATACTGAGGTCTGAGACCAAACTTGAAGTGGCACTATATTACAACATTTTCATTTGTAGTAATGTTTCCTTCACAGAAATATTTAGTTGTAAAATCAATAATCAGGAACTGGTATTTATATCTATGTAGTTAAATCCTGGTTATTGGATTTTTTTGGTATACCTTTAGGCCATGAGTGATTTGTTCTTTTTAACTCCCCCAGGGTACTTCACTTACTTTCTGATTTTAAACCTGAGTTACTGGATATGAACTGGTTGTTTAGAATGAACAAAATAGTCATTAGCATTTCAGTAGCAATTTTCATCCAAGTTATTATGAATATACCATCTGGTACCAAATATTAATAAATTCATAGTAACAGAGAAACCAAGGCTGGTGACTGGGAGGTGATAACTATCATCAAATGGTACTTACGGAGCACCTGAGGCCAGTATTTTAGACAAAGCTGGGACTAGTGTTATGGCTATCTATAAACAAGAGGCAGAGCTCGTGACACATCTGAGGTATGAAGAGAGCTGAATGACTTGTCCAAGATCACACAGCTGTCAGATACCCAGTGGCTTTTCCAACAATCCTGTATGCTTTACATTTCATTCTATAAATCAACTAACTAATAAAATCATGTCCAAACTTGGATTAGCGGTGAAAATAATTCTAATTCAGGACACATGGAATCATTTCTTTTTCTACTGTAGGATTTTTTTTTTTTAACCACTTGCAGTGTGTCTGTCTCTCACCAGAGAAGCCACTGTGGTTATTGTCTTGTCTTTGTGTTTCTCCCAGGCTGCTGTGAGGCATCTACCAAGGTGCTGGAAAGGTGAGTGTCTTCAGGAGCCACCTACTGAAGTGGTGCTGGCAGCTTCTGGAAGTGGCTGTGAAAGACCAAAGGAATACTTCTATAGGATTTTTTAGAGTAATGGCTGAGATCCCACTCATTGAGTTCAGGCACTGGAGAATTAACATGGCACTCAGAAGCAGTGGTTGCTGACATGGACAGCCTCTTAGGAACTCTTTGAAGATAAGGATTAGAACTGGATGTGGTTCAGAAACTAAGGCTGCTTCTTTCTCTTATTTCCCCAAAAAATAGTGGCAAAGCCATACGTCTATAAAACTCTATGAGAATAACTGATCAAATTTATTCTCCATGGTGAACAATTCTTAGGAACTATTATGAATACAGAGCAGTCACTGACTCTTAGTTCACTTGCTCAAATTGTGTGAGAGAAATCCTATCTTTGATCTCAGAGGAACTCAAAGCATATATTCTTTTATTTAATTTTTTATTTTGTAAAATTTTATTTTAAATTGAAAAATAATTTACCATTTATGGGGTAAAATGTAATGTTTTTGATATGTTTACAATGTGGAATGATTAAATCAGGTTAATTGATAAATCCATAACTTCACATACTTATTGTGTGTTGTGGTGAAAAAGTATTTATAATTTACTCTCTTAGGAAATTTGAAATATGCAATGTATTATTATTTATTACAGTCCCAATTCTGTGCATTGCAACACTAAAACTTTTTCCTCCTCTGTACCTGAAATTTCATAATTTTTGATGAACATCTCCCTTTTCTCCATTCACCCCCTTCTTTAACCTTCTTGTAACCATCATTCTTCTCTGCTTCTATGAGTTCAATGTTTTTAGATTCTATGATGCCTGAGATCACACAGTATTTATCTTTCTATGCTGGCTTCACTTGCCATAATGTCCTCCATGTTCATCCATGTTACTGCAAATGACAGGATTCCCCTCCTTTTCAAGGCTGAATAGTATTCCATTGTGTACACTTATGACAAGAAGCACATATCCTTTGCTTGAAGTCAGGCAGGTAGCAGGCTGTTGTCTTGGCATTTCATTTCCAATTGCTTCTTTGAATTGGGTTCTAAAGTATCTTTTTTCTGGAATCAGTCAGTGAAGAGTCAGTAAACCATTAACTGCTGAGTGCCTACTCTGCGCCAGGCACTGTTCTGAGCACAGGAGATCTAGCAGTGAACAAAGTAATCAAGTCCAAGTTCTGAAGGTACATACATTTTAAAGGAGAAATGGGGTAGATAGACAGTAAATAAATGGATAATTAAGCTAAATTCATTTATTAGTAGGTGCCTAGAAACAGATAAAATAGGATAAAGTAGTAGAAGTGACGGAGAGGGGGGTGGCACTTTACTTGGAGTACTCAGAGACGGCCTCTTTGAGGAAGACAAGTGCTTTAAGCAGAATACTAACATGTAGAAAGGCCCTGAGAGAGGAACAAATTTGGACCTTTCCAGAGAGAAGAAGGTGGAAAGTACAGTCATATGAGGTCAGAGAAGTAGGTGATTCTGAGATTATTTAAGATCTCATAGGCAGTGGTGTATCTTTTTGTTTTATTGTCTACATAGTGAGAAGCCATTAGAGGGGTTTAAGGAGGGGAGTAACATAATTTATGTTTTAGAAAGTGCTGTGTAGGCCAGTTGCGGTGGTTCACACCTGTAATCCCAGCACTTTGGGAAGCCGAGGTGGGCGGATCACAAAGTCAGGAGTTTGAGACCAGCCTGGCCAACATAGTAAACCCCAACTATACTAAAAATACAAAAAAATTAGCCAGCGTGGTGGTGCCCACTTGTAATCCCAGCCACTTGGGAGGCTGAGGCAGAAGAATCACTTGAACTGGAAGGGCAGAGGTTGCAGTGAGCCAAGATCACACCACTGTACTCTAGCCTGGGTGACGGTATGAGACGCCATCTCAGAAACAAAAAAAGTGCTGTGCAGAGGATGAAATGCAGGGGATACAAGTGGGGATGAGGAAGACCCATTAAGAATTGTTCCTGTAGTTCAGTCAGATGATGATATGAGCTTTGAATTTAGTTTTAGGAGAAGTGTTGGTGAGAAGTGGTAGGTACAACAGGACATATTCATGGATTAAATATGGGATGGTAGGAAAATAAATAAATCAAGAATGACTTCTAAGCTGGGCATGGTGATGTGTTCCGGTTGTCCCAGCCCTCTGGAAGCTGAGTCAAGAGGACCTCCAGAACCCAGAAGTTCAAATAACAAATGAGACTCCCTCACCAAAAAAAAAAAAAAAAAAAAAGAATGACATCTAGATTTTCAACCTGAGCAACTAAGGGTAGAGACTGAAGAACGTATGTTTTGTTTATTAAGCCAGAGAATGGCTTGAAAAAGCTTAAGAATGTACTGGATGGAGGCCAGGCCTGGAATGGAATCAATAGTTCAGTTTTGGCCACGTGATATTGAGATGCTTGGATACATTTCATGTCCAAGTGGAGATATTGTGGAGGCAGCTGACATACAAATTTGGAACCCCTGTGATAGTTCTACAGTTGGAGAATAAATTTGGAAGTCATCAGCATGCAGATGGTATCTGAAGGGGTACGTCTGCCATGTGGCCTGTTGAACAAAAGCACCCTAAACAAAGGAACCTTGATAAAATAGCCCATTCGGTCTCAAGTCACCTGGTTAAAGTTAGTGCAAAAAGGACTCAGAATTCAAGAGTTAAGATGAGGGTGCAGATATCAGATTACTGGATCTTATAACTTCAGGAAACTAGCAAAATAACTTTCTAGGTAGTAGGCCTTTGAACTCTGCTGTTGGTTGCCCAGGCAGGTTGAAGCTGTGGGCTTTCTTTTCTTTTTCTTTTTTTTTGAGAGGGAGTCTCACTCTGTCACCAGGCTGGAGTACAGTGGCATGATCTCAGCTCACTGCAACTTCCACCTCCTGGGTTCAAGTGATTCTCCTGCCTCAGCCTCCCAAGTAACTGGGACTACAGGTCTGTGCCACCACAGTCAGCTAATTTTTTTTAAATATTTAGTAGAGACACAGGTTTTACCATGTTGGCCAGGCTGGTCTTGAACTCCTGACCTTGTGATCCACTCGCCTCAGCCTCCCAAAGTGCTGGAATTATAGACATGAGCCATGGTGCCTGGCTGTGGGCTTTCTTTGGTAAGACAAAGTGTGGTTGCATTCTTGAGCATACAGAAAGAGTTAAACTTTCTTGTGCATTTCTATTGAAAGTGACAGAAAGTAGTTACGTAGAAATGTTAGATTTACCCAAAGAGAGCAAATCTCTTCCAGTATTTAACTTCTAAAGTTTCATAGGTTTTGAAATAAAGATGGTATAATAATACACCTAGCTTGGAGCAGTAGTAAATAGTGGACAAAGGAGACTGAGAGAGACCTAGGTTCAAATTCTCATTTTCCCATTTACTAGCTGAGGCAGATAATTTAGCCAGTTTTCTAATCTGTAAAATGGGAAAACTATTTTGCTATTGGAAAAATTAAAGTATATATTACCTGGCACCTAGAAGTCTCCTAATAACTATCTCAATGATAGTTATTACTATTTTTTAAAACAGAATGTGGATCTTAGAACTTGAGATTCATTTATGGGAATGGAAGGCCTTATTTTAGAGAGACTGCTTGGATTAATGATTAATTAACTGCATCATACATAAACTCTTTTTTTCCCCTCTTTTGTAATTTTTAGCTGATTCTGTGTTATCTATCAATTGCCGTTCAGCTACAGGATTTCAAAGCAAGAACCAGAGGCTAGAATAAAGGAACAGAGGCCTGCAGTAAGTAGAGATACCCAGCAAGCACATATATTGCAGTCAGTCATGTGTCCTTGGACAGTGACTCAAATTCTCTGACTTGCAGTTTTCTCATCTTAAGAATGGTAGTAGCTATGGCTATACCATCTACATAAAATTTCTAAAGTCACAACACTAGCAGAGTAAAAAATAAAAAGTCCCTCCCTCCCTCTCCTTTCATGTTTCAAGAATTCGAATCCATGGACAACACCTGTTAATGATAAAATGCTAGATTTTCAGCCTTTCAACTATGTCCTACACTGTTAATTGCAGCCAGTGCTTTGATGGTATTTGGTCTTAGGAGAAGCTGAGAAGACCCGGAGACAGCTGGTGTGGGCTTCATCCCTTGTTCAGAATCTGACTTGTTAGGCTGAACCCTTCTTGTTTCCCTAATGCAGCTCAGAACCAAATAAATAATTAAACTCTTAAGCCAAGTAACTGATCTTCAGAAAGCAAAACTTCTCCTGTGAACTGCGAGAGAACTTGGCTGAGGTGGGTACTGCATGCAGATTCATTATTTTATGGAGCCTAGAGTTTTCTGCAAACTCTATAAATATTTCTTTTTGAGTGAACAATATATCCCAGAAGGTGGAGGACTACCTTAATAGCCTAAGTAGTGGGACTTCCAGATTGGTCTCTGGGGTCTACTAAGCCTCAAAGCCTGTAAGTTCCTGAGGGGTTCCCTGGGCATCAGCTCTGTGTCAAGACAGAGAGTGGACACTGACTGCTATGTAGACTATGATATATTAAGGTAAAACAGAACAAGAGTTGCCTACAGAACCTGATTTTTTTTTTATGGAAGATTGCTAGAAAGAACCCTGTTTAGAAGTATCATTTCAACTGCATTTTATGAAATTTTCCCTTAAAATGTGATTCCTTTTGATTTAAAATCAATTTTTTCAGAGATCCCCTTTAAAAATTTAGATCTCCCCAGGACCTAACACATTTATTTGCCATCAGTCATGAGTGAGTTCAAGGAAACGGACACAAGAGAAGAAGGTAAAAAATACATTTATTTTACTAGGCAGAAGATCCAAACTACAGCTACTGGGGAAACCTAGCTGTCCTCGTATGAGGGAGCAAGCATAAAGGATGCTGAGATGGTACCGAATATAGGTTTTCCTACTTTATGGCATGACTTGCAGAAAGCTTTGGTGCAGAGTACCAAGAGCAACCTGACTGACCAGTGTATGGATCAAAGAATGGAGTAACTTAGTTTGTGTCCTCAAAACCTGTGGGAAGAGGCTGATTGTCCAGTAAAGTTGAAATGTAATTAATGTCCTATCTGCCTATAGCTGAGAGATAAATAGTGGCCACTTCAAAAGGGGCCATATAAGAGGCTCATGAGTTAGTTGCTTTGTTTAAAGAGCATGTGATATGAATTAAGGAAAATATCAAATAAGTAGTTATCCTAGGTTCATATTGATGAAAATAAACAGAAAATGTCATTTGATATGGAAAGGAATGTGTGTATGAGATTATTTTAGATGCCGGGTGACACTACTGGAAAACCTAATCTAAGCCCAAATGGTGATTTATGATATGGAACAGGGGTACAAAATTTGCCTGATTTTCTACCATATCTCAGTTTGTTTTTCGAGACAAAAATTATGTATTTTTAAATGTCTCATGATAAAATATACTTAAATGTGTTCTACTTTCTCTTGGAAAATTTTCTTTGAAAATTTGTCTTATTTTCCAGAGTTTTCTGGATACTTCCTAATTCTACACTTTTACCTTCAATAATTTTCCAAAGTAGAAATGCTGTGTTAGTCGGTCATTCATGCACTGACCTGACTTCCCTGTACCTACTACTGATCCCAAGGATTTTTTCATGGTTTCCTCATGTCTAGGAGGTATTTCTCCTTAATCTTAATGTATCCAAATCTTGATAATCATTCAGTGCACAACACAACTTCTATTTCCTCTATAAATTCTCCTTACTCCTCTAAAACTACATTCAAAATCTTAGGCTGGAATTGGCAAATTTTTTCTTAAAGGGCCAGATAGTAAATATTTTAGAATTGGGGGCCACAGTCTCTGTTGGAACTACTCTACCCTGCTATTGTAGTGCAAAGAGAAGCATAGGTAATAAAATAGAGAATGATTATGGCTTGATTTCAATAAAATTTTATTTGTGGACACTGAAATTTAGGGTAGGGGCACTACTGGCTTCATGGGCATGTGATCTGTTTGTTCTTTTGGATGTGGGCTTTCCACGAAACACCTTGGGCTTCCTCCCAGCATGGTTGCTGGGTTTCAAGATCATGTATCCCCAGAGAATCAGGAATTAACAGCTACCAGATTAAATTCTTTCACTGGAAACTAGCACAGTGTCACTTATGGGTCAAATAGTTACAGACCTCAAGGGGAGAGAACATATACTGCATTTATCAATAGATGGCGTGCCAAAGAATGCTCTGGCCATGTTTTAAAACAGCCATACCAGCAGAAGCAAATAGCAAAACTAAGTGATAAAGTCATGAATGTGATGCCTGGATGATAACACAGATTTAATAAAGAGATATCTGAGGCAGTTGCTGGAACCGCCATGATCTGTAGTTCGTCTTGATGTGCAAAGAAGAAGATGAATTTATGTAGTTTTCTAGGTACATGACACATCCATTTGTTTAATCATCATTTAAAGAAATGCATATAATTTTTCAGGTAATCTGAGAAGGCCCTTGATTATTTGGATGCATACAAGAAAAAAATGTTCAGGTTTTAGGTTTTTGGTTAATTGACTGAACATAACCCAATTTAAGGAAAAGCAAATACAACATCCCTCACTTTTAAAGGAACCTTCCTTAATATATTCCTAGTATTCATAGCTGCAAAATTGTACCATAACAATAAGGCTGATTACATTCAAAACGACCAGGGGCTGCAAAATAAGTAAATAAGTAAATAAGCTCCTATTTAAAACTGCCTTTAAAGGCTTCCAATTTATGAAATTGCTCAAATTTACCTAGTCTACATGTGGAGACAAATGTAGACAATCAAGTTTGACAGTCATAGTTCTGATATTGAAGTGGCTTATAAAAATTGTAGAATGTATTCAGGAATAGAACTGATGGTGATTGATTCTGAAGTCTGTTTGATCTTTAGTTCATTTTACCAGGGGAAAGGAAAGAAAAGGGAGAGAATTACCTTTCTCTAAGTAGCAGGCACTGGACCGAGTGGTTTTGATCTGTTACCTCATTTATCTCTCAAACAACCCTCTGTGGCAAGTATTATCAACCGTATTTTTCCAGCTGAAGAAATGGAGAATAAGAGAGACTAAGTAAGTTTCCTAAAGTGACACAAAATAAGTTTCACAGATAGGATTTGAATCCATGGCTGTTTGGCTGCAAAGTCCTTGTTCTTTCCAGTATATTAAACTGCCTTTGAAGTCAGAATGCTGTCCACAGCTACAATTTGAGAAATTGGCCATGTTTGGTCTGATAGGAAAGGAACAATTGTGAGGTATTAAAAGTGTTGCTTATTGAAGCTAATACGTCATGCATCGCTTGATGATGGGGATAAATTCTGACAAATGTGTTGTTAGTTAATATTTTCCTTGTGCAAACACCCTAGTGTGAACTTAACCAAACCTAGATGTTATGGCCTACTACACATTTAGGCCATATGGGATAGCCTATTTCTCCTAGACTACAAACTTGTACTGCGTGTTACTGTACTGAATATTGTAGGCAATTGCAATACAATGGGAGTATTTGTGTAACTAAATATAGAAAAGGTACAGTAAAAATATGGTATCATAATTTTATGGTACGACCATTGTATTTGCAATTCATCCTTGACTAAAACGTTATGTGGTTCATGATTGTATATTTTACATTGTCTACCTTTTAGGATTGTAAATACTTGATATTTCTACAATAAAGTATATGGAAATGAGTTGACATAACATTTTCACATTATCTCTGAGATAAGCACAAAATCATGGTTTGAGTGGGCATTCTTTAGTTCCAATGGCCTTGATCATCAAGTATGTTGGAATTTTCATTGCAAATACAGGCCTGTGGGGAAGAAAAGGAGAGGAATCAGCTAGGAGAGGAAGCTTCAAATATCGCAAGTGGGTGAAATGATGCAATTTTAATGCTACCTTTGGGTGAGGAAGCCAGTAGTTTCCAAAACAACTTGGTGAACCTGAGACGATACAGGTTGGTGTCTTCCATTATCCATTTGGAAAGAAGTTGAGGCAATGGTGATGTTCAGTTCAGGAGGAACAGCATCTAACGCATAATAATGCATTGGTGGTGTCAGTCATTGGGAGAGGGAACTAGGTCATTGAGTAAGGTCAGGGGACAGAGTGTAGCCTTCCCTACTCTGACAAAAAAGGCAGGAAACCAAAGATTCAAGTACGAGGACTAAAGTTTAGGGCTGAATTCTAATTGTGGAAGGAAACTGGAGTGCTGAAAAGGAAACATAAGCAGAAGCTTAGGCTTACAGCTTTGAGAACATGTACCCAATAAAGACTGTATACAATACAGTAGATACACGAGTGCCTAGGGCTCAATGCAGTCTCATCAGATACTATAAAATTAATTCCAGACTACACTGATGGTGAATCTGAGTGTTCAGAATAGTCAGCCTCTCTTGTTTTGGCTTAAATTAAGAGTTTAAGACATTCTGTAGTTTGGATGAAGCTGGAAAAAGTAGCAACTAATTGAGCAGAACAGTATTAGTAACGTTCATTCAATCATTCCTTCATTTCTTTATTCATTAAACATTTATTGAGTGTCTTTAAGTGTATGGAATCAGTGAATTTCATTATTGTATAATATACATTAAAATTTATTTTATTATTATTACTATTGTTGTTTGAGGCAGAGTCTCCTTCGGTTAACTGGGCTGGAGTGTAGTGGCTTGATCATGGCTCACTGTAACCTCAAAATTCTGGGCTCAAGTGATTCTCCTGCTTCAGTCTTTCAAATTCTAGGACTGCAAGCATGTACCGTTAGGTCTGGCTAATTTTTTAATTTTTTTTTTTTTTAATAGGGATGGGTTCTTGCTATGTTGACCAGGCTGGATTTGAATCCCTGGCCTCAAGTGATCCTCCTATCTTGGACTCCTAAAATTTTGCAATTACAGGCATGAGCCACCATGTGGTCTTGTTTTAAAATTTATACTAATACAAACTACAAACATTATTGTTCACGTAAACCTCGTATTACTACTTTATTTGATCTAACCCTTATTTTTGATCAACCCATAGTCATTCAATTAGCAAGTGCCTTTTTTGCACTAATACTTTCATCTGTGTAACAAATCCTATTCTTTATAATCACTTTTTCCAACAACATTTTCTTATGTCTTATACATTTTTCAGCCTTTCCCGTAAAACTCCCTTTTTTTGCTCAGTGTAAAAAGATGTGCATGTGTCTATGAAACAAAAGAAGAATCCTCCTTTGACATTTATCAAACATTAAAATAGTGCCTAGTATGGGTGGGAAAACAGTTCTAAGTGTTTTACATACAGTAAGGCATAAGATCCTTATGAAATAGATATGGTAGCCACAATTTATGAGTAACAACACTGGGGTACAGAAAGGTTAAGTGAGTTGTGATAGATCACACAAGTAGTGGGGTTGAGCAGGGATCCAGATCTCCGCAATCTGGCTCTGGAGTCTGCTCTTTCACCATCCCTTTGCTGAAATCATCTTTACCTTTCTTGGTCTCTTTCCATGTAGAAATTGTCCACATGATCAAATTTCACTTCTACCTGTATTCGATTCCATTTGTGTACCTCCCCAGATACCTTTGGCATCTGCTGCCTCCTAGATTCTCTGTTGCTGGCTCCATGGAGAGCCTCTGCATCTAGCACTGCCTCCTCACCTGCAGGCTACTGTAGACTCCAATGAGGCAAGGGCTGGGACTAGGCATGGCCCAGATCATACTTCTCCAGGAAGGAGCCACAGCTGTTCCACAAAAGTCTCTGCTGACTTGATCTACAAAGACTACAGTTCCTTCCACCATTCAGGACTCAGAAACAGGGCTGTGTGCCACAATTCAGGAGCCAGGGAGAGTTAAGATCCCTGTATGTTGAGCAATGAGAGATCAAAGATGCAGGGTAGAGCAATTAGAGATCCCGCAGATAAATTCCTCTTTCTATTCCCCCTGTTGGACTGCTCCACACTGTGGGTAGTTCCAAATGGCCTGTCCCGACACCAGGCAGCTGGCTGTATTTTCTCATGTATTTTTAAACTGCCCAACATGCACCTCTTTATATTTGCTTTCCCTCTTGTCTACTTTATGTTCTTTTTGCCCCCACATTCTTGCTGCTGTAGGACTGTACCTCCCAACAAAGCAGTAGCCTTAGGCCCTATTTTTAGGGGTCGTTAAGGCTCTGCAATGGTTTTACTCTGTTGTAATAGACACATGCCCACTTCACTCAGACTGTTTTCAGTGAGGTTACCAGTGATCTCCTCATCCCTAAATTGAATAAAGTTTTTTCATTCCTTATTTTGTTTGAACTCTTCATTACATTTAACATTTTTAGCACTTCTTCTGAGTACTTCATGTTTCATTCTCCCAGTTCTCTTCTTACCTAGTCAATGCAGTCTTTTATATAATTCATGCACTCTGTTTCCTTAACCACATTTTAAGTGTTGTACTGAAACAATATTCTTCCTTTGGATTTTATTTTTCCACTCCTCGTTAGTTATTTCATATGCTCTTCTAGTTGCAACCACCTCTAGTTTGATAGAGTTCAAATCCATTGTTTAGCAGAGACCTTTCTCCTGAACTTCAGACACTGGATCTCTCCCTATCTGAATTTCCTACAAACACACGGCACTTGGTATGTCCAAAACTAAACTTATACTCCCAAATCTATTATCAATGTTGGATATCTTTCATTTATGCTTCTAAATCCACATTCCATGCTTTAAGCCTCCAGCTTTGTGCTTTGGAAGGTGGACTTGAATGGACTACTACAGTAGGCTTTCTTGTTCTCCAGCCTTGGGTTGAATCCAGCCATTTGGCAAGCAAAAGAAAGACATCCTCTCTGAGGGGTCGACATGATCTGACTGCATCCCTTGATATAAGTTTACAACTCTTTTTAGTCAGCTCTCTCTGCACAGATATTTTGAATTCCTTTCATCATTGTGATATTGATTCTATCACATTATAATTATTACCTTCTCTGTCTGTCCCATGAAATTTTTATGGGCATAAACCTCATCATATTCATTATCCTATTAATACCTTAAAGATATTAGCATATTTCAGTAAATATTTATGGATTGACTATGTGCTCAAATAAATACCAAATAGAAAGGGGATACAGAACAACAGTGTTTCCCCCTACCTCCAAATAACTGATGGTTTCTTTGGAGTTGAACACTAGCCTATGAAAACAGTTATTAAGAGTTAATAAGAAGCCATTTTCTTCGACACTTCAAGAAACTGACTTCTTGAGATATAGAGCCTTCTATGTTTTCAGGGGTCAGCAGGCTTTTATAAACTAATAAAAAAAGACCTAGATATTGGACTTAGCCTCCAAATCAGCTTGCAAATAAGATACACAAGACCAAAACTCAGAACAAAAGTCTCTGAAAAGGAAAGAGGAATAACAGCAAAAAGCAACAAAACAAAACATAATCAACTTGTTCCCTTTTTCAGTGCCTTGCATTGGTACTTAAAAATAAGTGAAATTGACATTCTTTGGTATTCATTCTAAGCAAGGAGATGACTGGCTATTTCCAAGGTTGACTTAAATGTCACTCAGAGTTCTCTCTGCAGGCATTGAACTAGCCTGACCTACTGCTTTGGTTTTAAAAGATTATGGAAATTGGGGTATGAGGCTGTGTGTGTGTGTGTGTGTGTGTGTGTGTGTGTGTGTGTGTGTTTGTTTAGGGCTAGGCAGAGGAAAACTGCACACCCTATTCTAGAACTATCAGGATTAAACGTAGAAATTCCACAAAGGCAGTTAGCTTTTGTGTTTTGGTGTATTGCAGATTATCTTGTTACTTAAAACCCAATTAACATTACCCCTGTGGTATAGCTTCAGTACATATCGTTTTCTACAACGTGACAAAGCATTGCTCATAGTGATATACTTGGAGAGTGCTGACTTTAGGAAACAATAACTCCTCCTCAAAACTGTCATTGATACAGTCATTAGGATAAGTGAGTATGTCACACAAACAGAATCATTCTATTTTTAACGTACAATTTTGTGCCTCTAAACCCACCAGGGTTTCCTATTAGGACTGCAGTTTGTGAGCCTATCAGTGAGGTAAGAGATATAAATATACTGAAAATAAATGAGGTGACACTGATTTTTATTAATTTTTGATGCAGCATAGAGTGCAACATGAACAAACATTTGTATTAATATTTATGAACCATCAGCCATGTTCTTGTCTACCATAGACTTCTTCCAACTTTTCCAGCCATAGATTCCTCACACTGCCTCTGATTCACTAGAATGCTTTCTACATGTCTGTGTATACAGCTTCTGGCTATACAGTCATGGTATATACACATCAACTTTATACTGGATGATGCCACAAGCATAATTTCCAAAAGACCTGAGTCCTCCATTAAGATCTTTTTTCAGAACGACTGTTTCACAGAGGTTGGTTGTACAAATTCTGGCCTTCTGAGCTTTATGATCATTAAGATTAAAGTCAGGGAAACTGAGATGGGGGTAATTATTAGGACTTGGGGACACAGTAGATTAGTATGTAAGTATGAAAATGCTTTTCAGATGATTTTAAACTTGAAATAATTAATTAATTAGTTATTTTTCAGACATAGTTCCGCTCAGGGGCACGATCTTGGCTCACTGCAACCTCCCCCTCCTGGATTCAAGTGATTCTCTTGCCTCAGCCTCAGAGGAACTGGGACTATAGACATGTACCACAACGTCTGCTAATTTATTTTTGTGTTTTTAGTAGAGATGGGGTTTCACCATATTGGTCAGACTGGTCTCGAACTCCTGACCTAAAATGATCTGCTCACGTCAGACTCCCAAAGTGCTGTAATTACAGGCAAGAGCCACCGTGCCTAGCCTTAAATTTGAACTATTTAAGGAGTAGACTGAACGTATAATTTGTTGTTCATGAAAAACCCTAATCTAATTCATGCAATGCAAAACATTTTTTGAATTTAGACAAAAGTATGTACTGTAGAACATTTTATGATAGGAGATATCCATTCATTTATTCAATTTATCATATATACTATAAAACAGGTAATTATATATTCATTGAATATATTATTGAATACGTTGAACGTATCTGCTGCCGGGTGTTATGAACTGAATGTCTGTGCTGCTTCTGTCCCAAATTCATATGTTGAAATCTAATCCCCTATGTGATGATATTTGATGTGGAGGTAGGGCCTGTGGGGCTGATTAGGTCATGAGAGTGGAGCCCTCATGAATGGGATTAGTGCCCTTATTAGCAGAGGCCAAAGAGTACGCTTGCTTGCTTTTCATCATGTGAGGGTATAAAGAAGTTGGCAGTCTGAAACCTGGAAGAGGTCCTCACCAGAACCTGACCATACTAGCATCCTGATCTTGGACTTCCAGCCTCTGGAACTATGAGAAATAAACTTCTGTTGTTTATAAGCCATCCAGTCTATGGTAATTTGTTATAGCAGTCCAAATTAAGACACCAGGCATCAGCCTAGATGCTGGGGAAGTAATAATCAAAAAGACAGACATAATTTCTTTACTCAAAAAACTGACATGCAAGTTGAAGGTATAATCAAAGAAACAAGCGATGAATTTATATGGCTTCTCTCCTGGAAAAAAATGGCATGGTACAAATAGGAAGAAATGTATGGGAAAATGATATAGAAGGCAGTGGGTGGGGTTGTAGGCAGAGTAATAAGGTAGATACAAAAATTGTTGAACAAAATTAAACTGGAATTTTAATTATGATTTTTAGAATTTAATGTGGAGAACAGCAAATCAGTGTGCTGAAAATTACATAGTCTTTGGTAGTTTGTCATAAATGAGAACACGTATGTTTCTGGTTGATAGGAGGAGTCAAGGATAGCTTAAAAATCATTTATGGTATGAGTTCAGCATCTAAGATGCTTGGTGAGGGGCAGCCAGTTGAGGCAGTAATTTTTTTGAGGTAGAAAGGAAGGGAGGAGCAGGTACAGTGGGAACACTTTGAGTGGTGTGAGTTCAAGTAAGGATGACTGTGAACTCTCCTAAGAGCCCCAGTGTGGAGCCTTTCTGGATTCATCAGTTTTATAAGATATTCTTGACTTGGAGGAAGATTAAAGCCAGAAGTTCAATTTGTTTTATTGCAAATGAAAATATGGAGATCTGTTCTTATTCTTTTAAGGAGCAAATCATTTGGATAAAAAAGTTATTCTACATCTATTATTTAGATTTCTGAATTAATTTTACTTTAATTTTTCTACAGTTATGGTTTCTAGTGCTTTGCCTCAAAATAATCAAGGTTAATGACAATTTGGTCAGATATTATGTCACACATTGTTAGCATTTATCACAGAGGATGGCACTGACAATGATACAGAGAAGAATGCTGGAGGAATTGATCAGGATGGAACTTGAGATCTACAATTACAATAAAACATTTTCCTTTATACTTTCATCTCCTTCCTCAAGTATACTTACTCTTTGTTCTTTTGCTATGTTGACTTGAAACCATGGCTTAAAAAGATTTGTACTACCAAGACCTGGATATCCAGCATGTCTTCCTAGATGTTATTTTCTAGGTGATTCTTGAGAGCATTTCTTCTACCTCTTCTACTTCATCCTGCTCACTATTCAACTATGTTTAGGTATCTTGTTATCATCTATTTTCTACATATATTCATATTGATGGAATTGGGTTGTGATAAGTGGTACTTCTATCCGTGTAGACTGGCTACATTCCAGGACCATACCGTTGAGGATTCATTCATGCCATTCAGTGTGAAGAATGTGACAACTTTCCTTCAGACACATTGCAGATTCAATAGCACCAAGGATAACAGATGCCAACTGCAGAGCATCATTTTGGCATGTATATGGAGTACATGTCAGGAGGGGGAAGAGGAACTCTAGAGGGCAGGGTATATAATACCTTTCATAAGACAGTACAAAAATAATTTAAAATAACTCCAAATATATTTGATGACTAATGGTTCACTTTTTCATGAAATTGCAGATCCATATTTCACTTTCAGGAATAGACATGCTATTTCCTTTCAGCTATAGACAAAGCCTCTTTCAGGTAAGACAGTATTTTACTTTACAATCATACAACGTCAAGCCAGAGTCATTGTTCTAAAGGAACTGAACCTTCTGCCACTTCAACAACCTCTAAGTGCTGACTGTTAACTCATTTTTCTTTTCATCCGATGTGACTGTGACAAGAAACAAATTCAGAGAAGTGAAATTATCTGTGATAGTGGTCTTCTGGATAGATGACCTTGGAAAAATTAATACAATAAGTGAGCAGTAGTTGTCACTATAATCAGATCTGTGCCAGTGTTGAAATTAGAGACATGAACATTAGTCTATTGCTAATTCATAGTATTCCAGACACAAAAATTGCTTTAAGGAATACTTGTTAGATTTGTTGTTGTTGTCAATGTTTTGTTTGTTAATATCTTTGAGACGTATGGTTTCAGTACTTTTAAGAATTTTTTTTTTTTTTTAGAATAAAAAGAATGAAAGAGAGAAAGGAAGAGGAAGAGATTTTAGAAAAAGAGAGAAAAGGAGAAAGAAAGAAACAGCAAAAGAAAGAAAAAATGAAAGAGAAAGAGGAAGAGATTTTAGAAA
>CAUYQU010040645.1:0-13850 GCA_963574635.1 Cheracebus regulus
ATCACACACACATAAAAAAACAAACAGACACACTCTCTCTCTCTCTCTCTCTCTCTCTCTCTCTCTCTCTCTCTCTCTCTCTCTCTCACACACACACACACACACACACACACACACACACACACACACACACACAGTCTGAGAGACCTCTGTGTGTCTAGCTTTGTTCTCTATGATTTGGGGGACACAGATAAAACGTGTTGTATTTTTTAGTTATGATGAGGTTTTTTTTCC
The DNA here is from genome assembly GCA_963574635.1 of Cheracebus regulus. Taxonomy (NCBI): domain Eukaryota; kingdom Metazoa; phylum Chordata; class Mammalia; order Primates; family Pitheciidae; genus Cheracebus; species Cheracebus regulus. The sequence continues at coordinate 235 of CAUYQU010040645.1, forward strand.
CCCAAAAAGGTTAGAAGTTACTACAGCAAGACACAGAACTCTGGAAGCCAGGTGGGGAGAATTTATGAGAAAATTAGCTGTAATGTGAGTCAGAGTAGTGCAGAGGTGACAGTCTCTGAGCTTGATTCAATAATCAGAAGTTAAGGCCAAATAAAGATGTGGCAAATTCAACCTCAGTCCTCAGACAGATATCTAGACCTAGAAGGACATGGTTCAGAGACATGCTGGAGTGAGAAATCGCATGATGAAAAAAGTGGTAGAAGTGCCAGCGTTGGGTTACTTCAAGGTTTCTGTTGGAAGTCACCATAAGGAAGAGCAGAATAGGACTCAGACCCTGGAGAGTGGAGCCCATAAGAAAATGGCATGCAAATGGTGTTACAGTCAGCCCACGTCACCTATCATGTGCCTTCTCCTTCATGAAATACATGTTTGGGATGAAGAAAGAGACAAATTTCAGTTTTCCAAATAGCTCTGGAAAAAAAGGAACATATAGGTTATCTCTACATACCCAGAGGCATGAAAACATGGCACCCCAGATGGACCTGACCAATCCATAATTAGTTTCATGGGAAAGTGAGTACTCTTTCCAGACTGGCTGGGATATTGTGCAGCTGTGGGTGGCTCAGACCAAGTGATTCATAGATATGAAAAATTAAAGAACAGAGACTCAAATGTCAGTCCTGAGCACTGAGACTGTCTTTTAATCACTGCTTTGCCAGATACAAAATACTCTCCTTTTTCTCTGGAAGGATTTTTTTATTGTGCCTCTTAATAGATGTTTCTGAATGACAATAAACAATTCCTCCAAAACAGTAGCCAATTTAATCATTTAGTCAATAGATTTGTGTTTAACTCACATTTTATGAGAGACATGGGAATACAGAAAGGAGCTGCAAGTTCAGCAAACTTCTCACATGGAAGTCTTATAAGAGAAGGAAGTGAGAAAGGTAGTCACAAAATGCAAGTGTCTAAAGCAGCTGATAGGAAGTACTCTAAACCCAGGCATAGCAGAAGGGTTCCCCTGGAGAAAGTGTTACCTAAATTGATTTCTGAAAGTAAAATTGGATAGCTGGATGTCAAAGAGATTGGTGGATAATGTTCTGTCCAAAAGAAAGAGCATCCGAAGACTTGGAGATACAATACAGAGTGATGGAACATTTGAGGGACAAGGCGAAGTTTGGTATAGCCAAGATGTGACATGAAAAGAGTTTGCAGGGAGAAGACTAGAGAGAGATGAGATGGAAAAGGTAAGTAGTATGGATTGTATAGGGCCATAGATGTCTTGATCAAGCCAAGGAGCTTGACCACAAAGCCCCTCTGCTCCACAGGGTTTCTCCGATAGTTACTAATTGTGCTACGATATTTGCACTTGATCCACCCCCTGGTACTGTTACCTTTTTGTGTGTGCTCCATATTCCCAACTAGTATATAAGGACATGGAAGAACGTAATCAGCATTTGCAATTCTTTGGAATGTCCCCAGACAGTGTTTAGACCAAGTAGGAATTGGATCCATATTAGCAATTGATTGGCTAATCCCAGTGAATGTTTCAAGACATTAAACCCATTACTGTGAACCAGGTGGAGTAGGTCTGCACACAGATAAGATTGTCAAGCCTTGGATAAGGATGGGGGAGGATCCACAAGAGGAGGCTGAAGGGCAGGCAGGAGCAGGCAAGGTTCAAGGTGGCCGGAACAGCCTGTACACATCAACATGAACAAAAAGAGTGCTAATATTTGTAGTCCTTGTAAGATACTACTCAGTGTTCTAAGTTCTTTACATCTATTAACTCACTTCTTCTTAAAATAACCTAATGAGATCAGGAGGATTACTATCTTCCATTTTCCAGGTAAAGAAACAGAGGCACAAAGAAGGTAAGTAGATCACCCACAGTTACTCGTATGAAATGCGAAAGTGGGGACTCAAAAACAAGCATTCTGACTTTTCCAGGCAATCTTCATCTCTAGGGAATGCTGAATCCCAACACACACACGTACAGAAACAAGCATGGTAGGATGTGCACTAAATCATTACTCATATCCATCTCTTGGAAATAGGATTTTATAGGCTCATTTTCTTTAGAATTATCTGTATCTGCTACTGTCTTATTGCGTGTGCATCACAGGTGGAGCAGTGAACAATATGAAGGCTGTAGAATTCCAGAGCATCAAATCAAAAAAAGCACCTGAGAAACCCTAAAATCTAAGACCTTAATTGTAAAAGAAGGAAAGAAAGAAAAGAAGGAAAGAAAGAAGAAAACAAGGAAAGAAGGAAGAAAGGAACGAAGGAAAGAAGAAAGGAAGGAGAGAAGGGAGGAAGGAAAGAGAGAAGGGAGGAAGGGAGGGAGGGAGGGAGGAAAGAAGGAAACAAGACCAGATGAGGTGAGGTGATAGACATCCTTTATGCATACAGTGCCTGCTCTGTGCCAGGAAGTGGTAGGTGTAGAGAATGTGTGGTAAACAAGAGCAATTAAAACAACAAGCCAAAGCCATCCTTGGATAGGACTATCATCCTCCTGCGTAAGAATAGCAATAACAAGTAAAATAAGAGGTAGTGTCAGGTAGAGATGAGTGACTGAAAATAACACAGAGTAAAAGATGGATGGTGTTGGGGGCAGCCCAGGTAGAGAGGATGGTGAGAGAAACCTCTCTGAGGATACCATGCTCCAGTGCAAAGCCTCGTGAGGAGCCCACGAAGGGTGTCCAGTGGAGTCCCCAGCACAGGGAGGCTCCAGGCAGAAATGCATCTGTGGAAGAGCATGGGAGCCAGCGTGACTGGAGTCCAGTGAAGAGGCAAAAGAGTGGCAGAAAAAGTGGGAGAGTTAGCTAGGGACTGTGTCCTTTAGGATGTGGTAAGTGTTTTGGAGAATGTTCAAAGTGAGATTTGAAGCAGGAGAGTAATCTGATTTGATTTTTATTTTAGAAAAAGCATTCTACCCAGGGACAGTGACTCATGCCTGTAATTTCAGCACTTTGGGAGGTAGAGGCGGGCAGATTGCTTGAGCTCAGGAGTTCAAGACAGCCTGGGCAAGATAGTGAGACTCCATTTCTTAAAAAAAAAAAAATTAGCCAAGCATGGTGGTGCACACCTGTGGGTGTAGCTGCTTGGTGTAAAGTTTGTTTCTGAGGATAAAATGAAGAAACTGAGGCCAGCACCAAAATAATCCAATGCAAGCGAATTTATTCAGGCTCCCGGGTGAGGTTCTGCAGTCTGGACAGGAGGGGCCGGAGAAGTCGCACAGACTCCTCTCAGACAGGGGGTTTTATAGGGAGTGAAACAGCTTGATTGGTTGTGGGAGAGCAAGACTGCTATTGGGTAAGTTACCAGCCTTGACCTGGAACTTGGCCTGTTATTGGTGGGAATTACTTGCCTGCTATTGGTTGTTAAGACTCAACTGCTATTGGTTGTTAAGACTTGGCTGCTATTGGTTGTTAAGACTTAGCTGCTATTGGTTGTTAAGACTCGACTGCTATTGGTTGTTAAGAAGCTATGGTTGCAGCACCCTGTTTGCATACTGGGCTCTTTAAGAGAAGACCAGGCTGTGTGAGCAAGGGAGAAGGGAACATGCCCGAGCATGTCTGAGCTTGCTCAGGGCTTGTAAAAGGGAAAAAAGGAGCAGGGGTTGGGGGGTGCGTCCGAGCTCCCAGCAAGGCAACCGCCCTTACAGTATTCTTTTGCAGATATCTATGAGCAAGGTCTAAACACTCTTTATTAATCAGTTCAGTGTCTCCTTGAAGTGTTTTCCAGATTTTGGAGTGCAATCTTGGATAATTGTGACTCATTTGAAGGTGGTATGGGGCAAGATGAGCATCCTTAGCATCTTCCTGCTGCAAATACTAGGTTGGTGTAATGGCAGTTTCTGCCATTACTCTTAATGGCAAAATTACTTTTGCACCAATTTAACATCGGTCAATAGAGAAGTGTGACAAACAATTTTGGAATTAGAGATGGTGGGAGCTCAGCTATTAAGCTGAGAAACCTACATCTCTTCAAAAACATCTTCTGGTCTGCATTTAGAAACCATTCAGTCTAACAGTTCTATCCTTTGGAAGACTATCTGTTTTAACAAGTGTTTCTGTGACTTTGTCTTCAGCAAGCTTTTATTTGGTGGCTACTGAGTTAGGTGCTAACCATATCTCCTCCCAGAGTTCTGGCCTGGTTCTAGTTGCTTCATAGAGTTTTATGAGGAGGGATATTTGCAGGCTGACTCAATGGTCCTATATTTCAGTTCACTGATTCTTTATTCCACTGACACAATCTTACACCTGATTTTCCTTTTAGCCCCAAATTTATAGTCTCATGTCTACATATATTTCAGTTTTCTGAGTGTATTTTCTGTAGTCCAGAGCACATATTATGCATTAAGCATTTTATTCCTTGATTATTCTTGTTTTCATCTCTATTCTTGTTTACTTTTCTATAATTGCCTATAAGTATGTGTGTGTGAGTGGGTGCACACCCACACCCACACATTTCCATACGTCTGCTGAGTTGGCAGACTGGTAGGCCTTGGGAGGAAGAAAATACCACTTGGTAATAACAGACTTTGTAGGAAAACTTTTCCTTCTTTAAGGTTAAAAAGGAGGAACCATGTTCCATATTAAAAGAATGGTACATGTAATTATCATCCCAGCTGTAAATAAAAATACCCCACTGTGGTTAGGAAAAGGAGTCTCATAGCCCTGGACCTCCAAAAGAATCAGATGCCCATTTCTTTCAGGGGTCATAGAAAGTGAACCTAGCTTGACCTCAAGGGGTCATGAACATTTTTTCTGTTGATTCTGGATCATCTGGGTTGACAGTCCAAGACAGTGACTTTTCTGTTGTACAGTCACTCAAAAACAGAAGCAGAACAAGCATGTGCTCTGTGACTTTTTCCACTTCCTTTGAGCCAATGCTATATTGAACCATTCCTGAAATCACTCCAAACACAACTGCCAATTGCATTTGCATCTCTTCCTATCCCCAGGTCCCACAATTTCCAGCAAGGGTGGGAACACAATATGATTGTGCAGCAGATTGTGCAGCCCATAGCCTCTCCTCTCTTCTTCACCTTGGCAATATCAGGTGAGTAAAACTGGCCCTCTATGCCCTTTGCCTCCACCACACCAGCCATCCCTGAGATGTGGAATTATACAGAAAGGATGTGTATCACCAGCTGGTTATAATTAACTGAAAACAATTATGATTACCTGTTCTTCTCTGGGATCTGTGCTGGGTGTTAGAGAGACCAATATGGAGAGGAGAGGCTCTTCCTGGCAAGGAAGCCATTCATTCATTCAGTTCTTTATTCATTTCACAATTATCACCTGCTTACCACATGCCAGACAGTGTTCTAGGTGCTGAGGAATAAAGCAGTAAATAAAATCCAGATTCTCGTGGAGCTTACATTCTAGTATGGGAAGAGAAATGATGAACAATAAACATAAATGAGTAAAATATATCAGGTTATGATAGTCTTTTTGATGTGTCTATTTGAACAGACTATAGTCCTTAATTATCCACTCAAACACAAATCTAGATGTTGCTGTGAAGGCATTTTATAGATGTAATTAAAGTCCACGATCACTTGAATTCAAGAGATATTATCCTAGAGAATCTGAGTGAGTCTGATTCAATCAGCTTGAAAGCCCTTAAAAGCAGGACTGAGGCTCCTCTGAGAGAAGAAATTCATGTGTAAGACAACAGCTTCAGCCCATGCTCAAGAGTTCCAGCCTGCACTTATGGTTGGCCTGACCTGTGGATTTTGGACTTATTTATGCAGCTGCCATAATTGCCTAAGCTAATCCCTTGCAGCAGATTTCTTCATGTCATCCTTTATTGGATGTAGTTTATTTGGAATAGGATGAACTTCGAGCTTTTTGGGGTACATGAGGTGGTATCTCCCAAGAGTGCCTTATATAAAAAAGAGGCCCTCTGAGTCTGTAGTTCCTGGTTCTAGTTGAGCATTTTCACTGAACAGCAAAGGATTACATTTCCACATCTTCTTGAAATAAACAAATGCTAGAATGAATCTTTAGTGACTGATTCGTTCAAAAGGCATTCTTTTTCATTGGCTACTATGGGCTAACCATAGATCTAGGTGATAGGGCCCTATCAGTGAACAAGTAAGGCGAGTTCCTGACTTTGTGGAGGTCACTTTTACCAGTGGGGAGTTTAGATGGAGCAAATAACATTTATTGAACAGTTTCTATATGCAAGCTCTCTGTCTAGGTAATTAAATGTGGAGCAGTCCAGCAGAGAGTAACCTGTGGTGTCCCTGCACATGGGAGGAAACTTGGAAGGGGGACCGTGGGCATGTGGGGAAACACTGGACTCTGTAGTGCAGCTGGTGATGATGGTGGAGGGCTGAAGGATGCAGCTGGAGTCCCAGCCAGGGACTGGGGTTCACCATGAGAAGGGAAGATAAAGAAGTCTTGAAGGAGCTAGAGTTTGGCTAAAATATTACGGGAGAATGCAGTCTTGGGGAAATAAGTCCCAGATATGTGCATCAGGTTTCTAGAAGTATGGTACTAAATACAGTACTAAGAACATCACCTGGTGCATCACAAGAATGAAATAAATATTTGGCTAGTAAATAGAAAAAATAAACTTTACAGAGAATGTGATTTGATATTCACATCAGAACTTCTGAACCAGAACTCTGAAGTCTTCTCATTAGGTTCAAGATTTCATCGAAGGATTTGGGGAGACCTGTGCTCTGAGATAGAAGTCAAGTAGTCCCATTGTGGAGATGGGTGAAATTTGGAAGAAGGCTCATCTTGACTAGCATGACATGAGGCCTACCCTTTGGTTCACAGGCATCACTGCTACCATCTTACCTGGATACACTTCAGTATCACAACCAGTGGGTGGGACAGTTTGAAGTAGATGAGGGCTCTTGTAGCTGTTTTCAATACCATCAGCTATTCTTGTTTCCATAGGATAATATAACCACAGATAAACTGGAAGCCCTTTGGGGAAGATTTCCTGGGCAGAGCTGAAGTCTGCTAAAGCCTTATCAACTTTTGTATTAATTTAGCTATGTCAAAGCTATCACTTTCTGCTGGGATTACAGGCATGAGCCACCATGCCCAGCCATAATAGTTACTTTATGGTTAATGTATCAGTCAATATTAAAATAATGTATGGTTAATGCTGTTTTTATTATTAGACCTTAAGTTCTGGGGGACATGTGCAGAACATGCAGGTTTGTTACACAGTTATACATGTGCCATGGTGGTTTGCTGCATCCATCACCCAGTCATCTACATTAGGTATTTCCCCTAATACCATCCCTCCCCTCAGACCCTACCCTTCTGACAGGCCCTGGTGTATGATGTTCCCTTCCTTGTGACCATGTGTTCTTATTGTTAAACTCCCACTTACGAGTGAGCACATGCAGTGTTTCGTTTTCTGTTCCTGTGTTACTTTGCTAAGAATGATGGTTTCCAGATTCATCCCTAAAAAGGGCATGAACTCATCCATTTTTATGGCTGCATAGTATTCCATGGTGTATATGTGCCACATTTTCTTTATCCAGTCTAACATTGATTGGCATTTGGGTTGGTTCCAAGTCTTTTCTATTGTGAACAGTGCCACAGTAAACATATGTGTGCATGAGTCTTTATAACAGAATGATTTATAATCTTCTAGGTATATACCCAGTAATGGGATTGCTGGGTCAAATGGTATTTCTAGTTCTAGATCCTTGAGGAATCGCCACACTGTCTTCCACAATGATTAAACTAATTTACACTCCTACCAACAGTGTAAAAGTATTCCCATTTCTCCACATCCTCTCTGGCATCTGTTGTCTCCTGATTTTCTAATGATCATAATTTTAACTGGCATGAGATGATATCTTATTGTGCTTTTGATTTTCATTTCTCTAATGACCAGTGATGATGAGCTTTTTCTCATATGTATGTTGGCTGCATAAATGTCTTCTTTTGAGAAGTGCTTGTTAATATCTTTTGCCCACTTTTGGATGGGGTTGTATTTTTCTTATAAATTTGTTTCTTTGTAAATTCTGGATATTAGCCCTTTATCAGATGGGTAGATTGCAAAAATTTTTTCCCATTCTGTAGGTTACCAGTTCACTCTGATGATAGTTTCTTTTGCCGTGCAGAAGCTCTTTAGTTTAATTAGATCCTATTATCTATTTTGGCTTTTGGTGCCATTGCTTTTGGTGTTATGAAGTCATTGCCCACACCTATGTAGTGAACGTTACTGCCTAGGTTTTCTTCTAGAGTTTTTGTAGTTTTAGGGCTTAAATTTAAATCTTCAATCCATCTTTAGTTACTTTTTGTATAAGGTGTAAGGAAGGGATTCAGTTTCTGCATATGGCTAGCCAGTTTTCCCAACACCATTGTTTAAATAGAAAAGACTTTCCCCATTGTTTCTTTTTGTTAGGTTTGTCAGAGTTCAGATGGCTGTAGATGTGTGGCATTATTTCTGAGGCCTGTGTTTTATTCCATTGATCTATATCTCTGTTTTATACCAGTACCATGCTGTTTTTTTTACTGTAGACTTGTAGTATAGTTTGAAGTCAGGTAGCGTGATGCCTCCAGCTTTGTTTTTTAACTTAGGATTGTCTTGGCTATAGGAGCTCTTGTTGGTTCCATAGGAAATTTAAGGTGTTTTTTTTCCCAATTCTGTGAAGAAAGTCAATGGTAGCTTGATGGGGATAGCATTGAATCTATAAATTACTTAGGACAGTATGGCCATTTTCACGATACTGATTCTTTTTAATGATAAGCAAGGAATGTTTTTCCATTTGTTTGTGTCATCTCTGATTTCCTTGAGCAGTGGTTTGTAGTTCTCCTTGAAGACATTCTTGACATCCTCTGTAAGTTGTATTCCTAGGTATTGTATTATCTTTGTAGCAGTTGTGAATGGGTGTTTACTCATGATTTGGCTCTCTGTTTGTCTGTTATTGGTGTATAGGAATGCTTGTGATCTTTAGACATTGATTTTGTATCCTGAGATTTTGCTGAAGTTGCTTATCAGCTTAAGGAGATTTTGGGCTAAGATGATGGGGTCTTCTAAATATACCATCACTTTGTCTGCAAATAGAGACAATTTCACTTCCTCTTTTCCTTTTTGAATACCCTGTATTCCTTTTTCTTGCCTGATTGCCCTGGCCAGAACTTTCAATACTGTGTTGAATAGGAGTGGTGAGAGAGGACATCCTTGTCTTGTGCTGGTTTTCAGTGGGAATGCTTCCAGCTTTTCCCCATTCATCGTGATATTGGCTGTGGGTTTGTCATAAATATCTCTGATTATTTTGAGGTACATTCCATCAATATCTAGCTTGAGAGTTTTTTAGCATAAAGGGCTGTTGAATTTTGTGGAGGGCCTTCTGTGCATCTGCTAAGATAATAATGTAGTTTTGTCTTTGGTTTATGTGATAAATTACATTTATTGATTTGGATATGTTGGGCCAGCCTTGCATTCCAGGGATGAAGTCAACTTGATTGTGATAAGTAAGCTTTTTGATGTGTTGGATTCAGTTTGCCAGTGTTGTATTGAGGATTTTTGTACCAATGTTCATCAGGGATATTGGCCTGAATTTTTCTTTTTTAGTTGTGTCTCTGCCAGCTTTTGGTATTAGAATAATGTTGGCCTCATAGGAGTTAGGGAGAAGTTGCTCTTATTTTGTTGTTGGAAATACTTTCAGAAGTAATGGTACCACCTCCTCTTTGTACCTCTGGTAGAATTCAGCTGTGAAATTACCTGGTCCTGGACATTTTTTGGTTGGAAGGCTATTAATTACTGCCTCAATTTCAGAACTTGTTATTGGTCTATTCAGGAATTTAACTTCCTCTTGGTTTAATCATAGGGGTTGTAAGTGTTGAGGAATTGATCCAGTTCTTCTGGATTTTCTAGTTTATTTGCATAGAGGTGCTTATAGTATTCTCTGATGATTCTCTATGGGATTGGTGGTGATATCCCCTTTATCATTTTTTATTGAATCTATATGATTCTTGTCTTTTTTCTCCTTTACTAATCTGGCTAGTGGTCTATCTATTCCGTTGACCTTTCAGAAAATCAGCTCCTGGATTCATTGACTTTTTGAAGGGTTTTTCATGTCTCTATCTTCTTCAGTTCTGCTCTGATCTTAGCTATTTCTTGTCTTCTGCTAGCTTTTGAATTTGTTCTTGCTCTTCTAGTTCTTTTAATTGTGATGTTGGGTTGTACATTTTAGATCTTTTCTGCTTTCTCTTCTGGGCAATTAGTGCTATAAATTTCCATCCCCACACTGCCTTAAATGTATCCCAGAGATTCTGGTAAGGGGTTTAGATCTCTAAGAACTTGTTTTATTGATCTGGGTGCTCCTGAATTGGGCGTGTATATGTTTAGGAGAGATAGCGTTTCTTGTTGCATGGATCCCTTTACCATTATGTTATGCCCTTCTTTGTCTCTTTGAACCATTATTGGTTTAACGTCTGTTTAATCAGAGACTAGGATTGTAACCCCTGCTTTTTTTTGCTTTCCATTTGCTTGGTAAATATTCCTCCATCCCTTGATTTTCAGCCTATGTGTGTCTTTGCACATGAGATGGGTTTCCTGAAAATAGCATACTGATGTGTGCCAAGACAAGACAAATTATCTAGTTTGCCAGTCTGTGTCTTTTAATTGGGGCATTTACATTTAAGGTTAATATTGTTATGTGTGAATTTGATCTTGCCATTATGATGCTAGCTGGTTGTTTTGCCCATTACTTGATGCAGTTTCTTCATAGCATCAATGGTCTTTATAATATGGAAGGCTTTTTAGTGGCTGGTACTGGTTGTTCCTTTCTATGTTTAGTGCTTCCTTCAGGAGCTCTTGTAAGGCAGGCCTGGTGGTGACAGAATCTTTCAGCATTTGCTTGTCTGTAAAGGATTTTATTTCTCCTTTGCTTATGAAGCTTAGTTTCTCTGGATATGTAATTCTGGATTGAAAATTTCTTTAAGAATGTTCAATATTGGCCTTCACTCTCTTTCAGCTTGTAGGGTTTCTGCTGAGAGATCCGCTGTCAGTCTGACGGGCTTCCCTTTGTGGGTAACCCAACCTTTCTCTCTGACTGCCCTTAGCATTTTTCCTTCATTTCAACTGTGTTGAATCTGACGATTATCTGTGTTGGGGTTGCTCTTCTTGAGGATTATCTTTGCGGTGTTCTCTGTATTTCCTGAATATGAATGTTGGCCTGCCTTGCTAGGTTGGGGAAGTTCGCCTGGATCATAACCTTAAGAGTTTTCAAACTTGGTTTCATTCTCCCTGTCACTTTGAGGTACATCAATCTAATATAGATTTGGTCTTTTCACATAATCCCCTATTTCTTAGAGGCTTTGTTCATTTATTTTCACTCTTTTTCTCTAATCTTGTCTTCTCACTTTATTTCATTGAGTTGATCTTCAATCTGTGATATCCTTTCTTGCACTTGATCGATTTGGCTGTTGAAACTTGTGTGTGCTTCAGGAAGTTCTTGTGCTGTGTTTTTCAGCTCCATCAGGTCATTTATATTCTTCTCTATGCTGTTTATTCTAGTTAGCATTTTGTCTAACCTTTTTTCAAGGTTCTTAGAATCCTTGCATTGTGTTAGAACTTGCTTCTTTAGCTCAGAGAAGTTTGTTATTACTCACCATCTGAAGCCTGTTTCTGTCAATTCGTCAAAGTTGTTCTCTGTCCAGTTTTTTCCCTTGCTGATGAGGAGTTGTGATCCCTTGGAGGAGAAGAGGCCCCATCTCATGGATTTATCTACATTTGGTCTTTGATCTTTGCAGTCGGTGATCTTTGGATGGGGTCTCTGAGTGGATGTCCTTTTTTTATTGATTTTGAAACTATTTCCTTCTGTTAGTTTTCCTTCTAACAGTCAGGCCCCTCTGATGCAGGTCTGCTGCAGTTTGCTGGAGGTCCAGTCCAGACCCTGCTTGCCTGGGAATCACAAGTGGAAGCTGCAGAACAGCAAAGAGTGCTGACTGTTCCTTTCTCTGGTAGCTTTGTCCCAGAAGGGTGCCCACCAGATGTCAGCCAGAACTCTCCTGTATGAGGTGTCTGTCGGTCCCTCCTGGGAGGTTCTCCCAGTCAGGTTACACAGGGGTTAGGGAGCCACTTGAGGAGCCAGTGTGTCTCTTATCAGAGCTCAAACACTGTCTTGGGGGATCCGCTTCTCTCTTTGGAGTTGCCAGGCAGCTGAAGTTTAAGTCTTCTGAAGCTGTACCCACAACCACCCCTTTACCCAGATGCTCTGTCCCAGGAAGGTGGGGGCTTTATTTATAAGTCCCTGATGGGCTGCTGCTTTTTTTCCATAAACACCCTGCCTGATGAGGAGAGAATCTAGTGACATAGTCTGCCTGCAGAGGCCTTGCTGAGCTGCTGTGGGCTCTGCCCAGTTCAGTCTTCCAGGCAGCTTTATTTACACTGTTATGTTGAAACCACCTACTCAAGCCTCAGCAATGGTGAATGCCCCTTCCCCCACCAAGCTTGAACATCCCAGGTCAAGCTCAGACTGCTGTGTTGGATTCAAGTCTTTTAAGCCAGTAGATCTTAGCTTGCTGGTCTTCACAGGGGTAGAACCCACCAAGCCAGATCAGTTGGCTCCCTGGCTTCAGTCCCCTTTCCCGGGGAATGAACAGTTCTGTCTTCCTGGTGTTCCAGGCACCACTGGGGTATGAAAAAAAACTGCTGCTGCTAGCTCAGTGTCTTCCCAAACGGCTGCCCAGTTTTGAGCTGGAAACCCAGGTCCCTGGTGTTGTAGGCACTGGAGGGAATGTCCTGATCTGCTGTTTGTGAAGACCATGGGAGAAGCACAGTGTCTGGGCCGGAGTGCAGGGTACAGTTCCCAATGGCTTCCCTTGGCTACAAGAGGGAGTAGTGCAGCCCCTTGTGCTTCCTGGTTGAGGCAATGCCCCACCATGCTTCAGCTTGCTTTCCTTGGGCTGCATCCACTGTCCAACCAGTCCCAATGAGATGACCAGGAACCTCATTTGGAAATGTGGAGATCCCTCACCTTGTGCGTCGCTCTTGCTGGGAGCTGCACACAAGAGCTGTTTCTATTCAAGCATCTTGCCAGCAATCTGGTTAACACTTTTGGTAGACTTATTTTTAACTTTGTTTTGTGACATATTTTTACTTTTTTGTATTTGAAATACATTGTTTAGTTTCAGTTTTTAAAATTTTGTACATATTTTGCTCTCTTAAAAAATATCAGTTTTGCATATAAAGTTTTACATACATAGTGTTTTTGTATATAGTGTTTATAGTGTCATATATGTGTGTGTATATATATGAGTATCAGATGAAGACATGGTGCTGGTGCTGGCACTAGAGAGGGGCAGTAGGAAGAGCATGGAGAGCAGCTGATACCAAGAGGAGGTGTGAAGCCAGGGCAGAGACTGTGACTTCTGCCATTATTTATGCTGCCCCCTGGTGTGGGTAGCTCCAGGTCAATGAATATCAAATAAAGCCAAGAGTAATAAAAAGTTAAAGGTGTTCTCTTTATTTCCTGAACTTGAATATTGGCCTGCCTTGCTAGGTTGGGGAAGTTTTCCTGGATAATATCCTGAAGAGTATTTTCCAGCTTGGATTCATTCTCTTCTTCACATTCAGGTACACCTATCAAACGTAGATTAGGTCTTTTCACATAGTCC
>CAUYQU010040647.1:0-21691 GCA_963574635.1 Cheracebus regulus
ATAGTCAGTGGAAAATGGATAAATTTAATTCTGATTACACCATTAAGAAGCCTCTGGCCCATATACACCATTGGATACTATACAACCATAAAAAAGGATGAGTTCATGTCCTTTGCAGGGACATGGATGAAGCTGGAAACCATCATTCTCAGCAAACTGACACAAAAACAGAAAATCAAACACCTCATGATCTCATTCATAAGTGGGTGTTGAACAATGAGAACACATGGACACAAGGTGGGGAATATTACACACTGGGGCCTGTCAGGGAGTGGGAGGTCTAGGAGAGGGATAGCAGTGTGTTTCTTAAGCCTCTCCCCATGATTTCTGTATTTGTCAAGAAAATAGGGTTATTTACTGACCTCCTACAATGCCAAAAGTAAACAGTGGAATGTTTTATGGGGAGTAGTAGGGTTCCTTCCAGGTTTTCCTTGGTTAGATAGTAGAGCTATCAGTGAGGACTGCTCACTCTCCACACCCATTAAGTGAACGGATCCATTCAGTCTTATTTAAGAGACACTGATTTCTGTTGAAATGTGTTGTATCACATAATCTAACTCCGTGACAACAAACAACTGGACTGGGTTAATTTACATTTTGTCAGATTTGGGAATTTTCCCCAGCATGGGCAGCAGTAACTATCTTAGGATACCTATAAAAGGAGTTCACTACTTTACAGCATGCTATTATAGAACCAAAAATAAAGGCAAAATCTCTCCTAGATTTGTAATATCTATTGTTTCCTTGTTATGCAATGGAGTTGTCAAAAGATGTAATCCTCTAGCAATTCCAAAGATGATATAAACTCCAGACATCAGTCTTCATGATTCATAGAAATTTTGGGGAATCATATTATCAACTAATAAATATTGTTAATAGTATGCATTAATGGTGCTTCATGATAGAAATCTCTTTTCAAAATATTGCTTGTGTTAAAGATATGTTGTGAATTTACACTTCTTTCCTCTTTAATGCAATTACACCATATGTCACTTTTTCAATTTTATAAGCTCCTAGCATTCTGGATGTGTTTCCAACAGAGAAATGGTGTTTGGCAGTAATCACTGTTGCTGCTGAACAGTGCTAATCTATCTATAGCAGAGATGTTCAGTTTTCGTGTGTAGTAAAACAGGAATTGAAACTGCATAAAAAATCATGTTAGGAAACATAATTTATAATTTCAAGAGTGAAACAAAACTCCAAAAGGAAGATAGCTAATAGTGAATTCAATCACCAAATATTTGTACAGCAATTGATACAGGTCAGTCTTATGCCACCAGCTGAAGATAGACTTATGAACATGATAGAAGATGATACTACTATTCTTCATTCTAGTGCTGGCATGCAGAAAATAAATAAATACCTAAATTATTGTTAAAGCCTAATCTAGTTATCTATCTATATATATTTATATATATTATTTCTTTATATATGTAAAGAAACCCAGGATTCTTCTGCCATCCTACCCACCAGACTTTCTGTTCTCTCTTTGATGTCTACAGTTTAACTCTGGTTCTGCCCCTCAATTCTGCTGTGGCCATATCTGTATCTATTTGTTGATTTAGTGCTATTTGTTGTTGATCTCATGTGCCCTTGACTTCTGGCTTGCTGTGTATACCTAGAAGCTTTTAAATGACAATTACTGTAGAAAAGTTTTTGACATAACCAATATGTTACCTTTGATTCAACACACTTCTCCCATTCCTCACCCCTTTAATAAGAAAGTAAAAACCTTACTTCTTTGAAGCAAAATAATCCAAAAGCTATTTACTCATTTAATGATACCTTATTGATATTGTAGTCTTGTGTAAATTTTAGGAAAATTATTTATATATTCAAGCTGGAAGATCCTTCTGCTAACATCAAACCCTCTTGTCAAACTGAAGTTAGAGTATAAAACAGTGCATATGTTGAATTTTTGTTTGTTTATTTGTTTGAAGATGGCTTCAAAGGGAACGGAATCCAATTCACTAAGCACCTATAGATTGTACAAGGTTTACTGTAGAAAACTGAATTTGAAAACTAAATGTTGTTAAATTTGTTTGAGTGATTTGCTGCTTTAGCTCTACCTTTGCTGGCATTTGGACTATTTAGAGTTTTTATTTCTCCTATTAATTTTTTCCCACTAAATTCCCCAGCTATTCTTTCCAAAAAGTAATATTGTCAATGCAATAATGAGTTGGACTAAAGGAAAAACAATATGTCTTTTCCAAAAAGAAGGTTGTCACAAAACTTGACATCCGGAGAAACCGGGCCTTTTGTAAGTGCTGCTTATGAGACTCTTTGGGCCAAAAAGTCAGCTGTTAGAAAACGAGCCAGCTTGTCCCCAGTGCCCAAATCACTGTGAAAACTCCATGCAGTCAGCTGGGTTCAGCCAGCTTTGATGAGTGCTGGAGGAGTCTCCCATGGTAAAATAAAGTAGCGAATTGAGAACAAAGTGAAAGGTTGGCTTCAGGCTTACAAGACAAATCTCCTCTCTTCATACATTGTCATCAAAGAGGAAAAGTATGAATAGTGTTATTGCTCTTGACCAGCTATGTTTATAATACCATGTAAACCAAACCACAAAACAGGCTACTTAAATCAGACAACTAAATGCATTTTTTAAAAGAGTTTAATATTTGAAAGGAGGAGAAAAAAGCAAAATGTTGTCAAAATCTAAAACAAAGAGTAAGATTGAAATTCTCCAATTCCATATTAAAATTCTTAAGGGCAAAAGTTAGCACATCTAGATTGAATAAAAAAACAAAAAATATTTTTATTTAGACCAAATATAAGCTAGAACTATTTTAACTTTTTCATTGACTTTCTTTTCTATAAGAATGTAAGTACAATATCATTTATTTTGGTGAAGAATTCTGGGGAGATAATTGATTAACTGAGTAAACAAGTGTTTGTGAACACCGGTGTCCATTAAAGTATATAAAATGAGTAAATTGGCACCCCCAAAGTATCCTAAACACCACTCATTTGTTGTCAATTTATTCTCTGGCAAGATGAAAGTCACACAAAAGAACTCTTTTCTTCCTATTGGCAGAAAAAAAAAAAAAGTAATGTATGCTCTTAGCAGCCAATCTGAGAAGGAGAGAAGTGGTGAGTAGCAGAATGAAATTGGAATCTTTAGAGGTTTCAAAGTGAAGTTAATATAACACAATTCTGAGCTAAGCACATGGACATGCTTGAAGTTTCTGCTTTGCACAACCAGTAATTCTTTATGAAGAGGCTAGCAACAACAGTCTTGCATCTTTTTCTCAAGCTGTTCACAAAGTGATGACTGTAGCTGTTTGCTTGATGAAATTGAACAATGCCTTTTGATTTCACAGGTTGCCTGAAGTCTTGCAGCCAGTAGCTTTTCTTTCTTGGACCTTGCTCTGATGGTAACAAAGCAATTGTTAATTTTAAATATATTGCTCTGTGGTAATAGAGAGAAAGTACTACATTATCTTAAGTCTATTTCTAGCCTGACATTCTCCTTTACCTCCATACCACAGGCCACTTCAGAGAAATTCTGCAAAACTAAATTTCATACATTAAAGCTATGTAGATGTAGCATAAATATTTAATAGGAAATAAAGTGACCAAACATCTAGCAGACTGTACTTTTAAATATTCTTTCCTAGTTTTAATCAGCAGCCTTTATTAGATATCAACTGATGTAGAAGACCTGGTAAAACAGAAGACTTCTTTAGAGATTAAACCTTGGTAATAAAATAAAAGACATATTCTACCATAAAAGAGTTTACTTTCTAACATGACAACAAAATAAAAGGCATTAAAAGGTAAAAATAGAAATGTTTTTCTCTTTGGGGGTAGTGTCTGTTAAGTCTCTTCCCAGAAAATATTTTAATTACTCTTCAAGAGGGAATAAAAAGAGAACGATTAAATGTAAAAATAATATGAGACACATTAATGAAATATTTCAGAGTAGCTGTGGCCAAGAGTAGCTATTTTTCTCTTATCTTGAAAATAATATGACAGAAAAATGACTGATAACTGCTGAAAAAATGTCAGCCAAATATTACATTTGTCATATTATGCAGTAACAAAGTCATGAGGCTTTTTATTTCTATCTGTCACCTCATAAAAATGATCTTTTCTTCAGCGAAATTTTTCAAGCATCCTTTTAGTATATAGTAATTACAAATGACAAATGTGAAATATTATTTAAAATAATTGCAACAATTCTGGCTTGTAATAATTTTTTTAAAAACTCCTGTTATATACCAGATATTTTACCTATTTTTAAAAAATATATAATTATCTACATGCTCTTTAATTCAGTTTTTAAAATTTTTGTGGATACATAGTAGGTGTATATATTTATGAGGTACATGTTTTATACAGGCATGCAATGTGAAATAAGTGGATCGTGGGGAATAGGGTATCCATCTCCCAAGCATTTATAATTTGAATTACAATCCAATTACACTCCTTAAGTTATTTAAAAATATACAATTAAGTTATTATGGACTATAGTTACCCTATTGTGCTATCAAAATAGTAGGCTTTTTTTTTTTTTTTTTTTTTTTAAGCTGGAGTCTTACTCTGTCATCCAGGCTGGAGTGCAGTGGCGCAATTTTGGCTCACTGCAACCTCTGCTGTCTGGGTTCAAGGAATTCTCTGGTCTCAGCCTCCCTAGTAGCTGGGACTACAGACGTGCACCACCACATCTGGCTTCTTTTTGTATTTTTAGCGGAGACATGGTTTTGCCATGTTGGTCAGGCTGATCTTGAGCTCCTGACCTCAGGTGATCTGCCTTTCTTAGCCTCCCAAAGTGCTGGGATTACAGGTGTGAGCCACAGCACCTGACTCTGTGTTTCACATATATTCACCATCCCCACCTCTTCCTCTTTCTAGGCAGGATAGCCTGCCACTATCCTTCCCAGCCTCTGGCAACTATCCTTCTACCTTCTGTGTCCATGAGTTCAATTATTTTAATGTTTTGATCCCATAAATAAGTAAGAACATGTGCTGTTTTTCTTTCTATGTCTGGCTTATTTCACTTAGCATGATGACCACCAGTTTCATCCATTTTGTTGCACATGACAGTATCTCGTTCTTTTTAATGGCTGAATAGTACTCGATTGTGTATATGTACCACATTTCTTTCTCCATTCGTTTGTTGGTGGACACGATGGTGCTTCCAAAGCTTGTCTACTGTGAACAGAGCTACAACACACATGGGAGTGCAGCTCTCTCTTCCATGTACTAACTTTTTAGATATCTCTTCCGTGTACTAACTCCTTTAGATATCTCTTCTGCGTACTAACTTCTTTAGATATCTCTTCCGCGTACTAACTCCTTTAGATATCTCTTCCGCGTACTAACTCCTTTAGATATCTCTTCCGCGTACTAACTCCTTTACATATCTCTTTCGCCTACTAACTCCTTTACATATCTCTTTCGCCTACTAACTCCTTTAGATATCTCTTCCATGTACTAACCCCTTTAGATATCTCTTCGGCGTACTAACTTCTTTAGACATCTCTTCCGTGTACTAATTCCTTTAGACATCTCTTCTGTGTACTAACTTCTTTAGACATCCCTTCCGTGTACTAACATCCCTTCCGTGTACTAACTTCTTTAGACATCCCTTCGGTGTACTAACTTCTTTAGACATCCCTTCCGTGTACTAATTTCTTTAGACATCTCTTCCGTGTACTAACTTCTTTAGACATCCCTTCCGTGTACTAACTTCTTTAGACATCCCTTCCGTGTACTAACTTCTTTAGACATCCCTTCCGTGTACTAATTTCTTTAGACATCCCTTCCGTGTACTAATTACTTTAGACATCTCTTCCGTGTACTAATTTCTTTAGGTATCTCTTCCATGTACTAATGTCTTTAGGTATTTCTTCCATGTACTAATTTCTTTAGGTATCTTTTCCTTGTACTAATTTCTTTAGATATCTCTTCCATGTACTAATTTCTTTTCTTTTGGGTATATGCCCAGCAGTAGGATTGCTGGATCCTATGGAAGGTCATTTCTTAGTTTTTTGAGGTGGTTGTCCTAACTACCTTCTCACCAACAGTGCACAAGAGTGTCCTTTTATTCACATGCTTGTCAGTGTTTGTTATTGCCTGTCTTTAGATATAAGCCATTTTAACTGTGTTGAGGTAATACCTTATTGTAGTTTTTATTTGCATTTCTCTGATGATCAATGATAATGAGCACCTTTTCATATGCCTGTTTGCCATTTGTATGTCTTCTTTTGAAGGGTGTCTATTCAAATCTTTTGTTCATTATTTGATTAGATTATTAGACTATTTCCTCATGGGAATACTGAAGCCCAAACAGTTAAACAATTAGTCCAAAGAGAAAGCTATTCTGTGACAAACAATCTTTTGTTTTAAGAGTTCCAATTCTTGGCCAGGCACAGTGGCTCATGCCTGTAATCCCAGTACTTTTGAAGGCTGAGGTGGGTGGATCACCTGCAGTCAAGAGTTCCAGACCAGCCTGGCTAACATGATGAAACCCCGACTCTACTAAAAATACAACAATTAGCTGAACATGGTGGCACATACCAAAGCAAGACTCCATCTCCAAAAAAAATCTCTTGACCTGGGAGGTGGAGGTTGCAGTCAGCTGAGATCATGCCACTGCACTCCAACCTGGGTGGCAGAATGATATTCTTTTGCAAAAAAAAAAAAAAAAAAAAAAAAGAAGAGTTCCAGTTCTTAGCACTACACCATACTCCTTTCAGAGTTGTAGTACATGCTACATGTAAGAAATTCAATTTGAATTCCTAAGTGCTTAACCTAAGTGCTATAGAACTGGCATTAGACATAATTATTTTGTGGGGCTGCCTCTTCCGTTTTCCTAGACTTTCTTGTTTTTATTTTTATTCTATAGTTTCTTCTCAGGCTATCTAATTTAATTCCCAAGCCTCAGTCATTATTATTATCCTAAATATTGCTAAGTGAATTGTCTAGTATAGACATCTGTAATGAATTCAATACACTAGATGTTTCCAAGAGACTTCAGACACATGATACCCAGTAAGCCCAATTTCAAGCTACTCTCTCATACCTGATTCTTTTCTAGCTGCTTACTTAGTAAATTACAGCATCCTCTAACTAAATATTGTATGTAAAAATTCCACCCTCTTACCATCCTCTCCGTCTTACTATTTACAATGCAAACCATATTCGATTAACATTACCTTTTTAAATATTTCTCATATTGATCCACTAGGATCCGCATCCTAAATCTCTTTTATCACAAGTCTAGTACCAGCTACCACCATCCCTCAACTTGATTGCTATAAAATCTAATTTACAGCCCATTATTTACTCTGATCCATTTCTAATCCAATCAGCATACTGAAGCTAGAAAGGCATTCTCGACACATGCATCAGATCACATCCCATGTAAGCTAAAACCTTTCAGTGGTTGACCACTGCTTATAAATTAAGGATTAAACTCCTTAATATAGCCTACAAATCCCTTGATTACCTCTCCCTTAGAAGTACATAGTACTCCCCTATCTAGGTGAGATATGCAGCTTGAGGTACAGGAGAGATTTGTGAGTGGTGTACAGTTCTTTTCATCAGGTATGACATCCTAGTCTGCCAATTAATAGACAAAAGACAAATGATCTACTCACCAAGGATCAAGTATGGGATACTTGCAAACTGCACTAAAATTCTTATTTGGGAAAAAAACGCATGGCAGTGTCCATAGCAATAAGAAAATCCTATGGAATTGACTTTGTAAAGATTCTCTAACCTGGTAGTGAAGAAAGAAACTTAATTGAGTAGACCTTGACTCTCTATCAGGGAACAAATTCTTTCTTCAACTTTTTTTCTCCTGTGGTCAATTGCCTCATTTGAAATAAACATTAGGGAATATGTCCTCCTTGAAGAATGCATGCACATTCTATAGCCACATTCTGCAAGTGGAAGATTGGGAGTATTTTTAGGCCAGGATGTGGTTTATTTTGTGATACATTTCTTGCACTAATCAATCCAGTCAGGACTACATATCTGTAACTATACTAAAATTCTTTGCTAAAGATAAATATCTAGTATGATTTATTTTGGTCTTGACTCCTTGTTTTCTGTTTCTCCATCTGAAATTAACAATGGTCATGTTGAGGCTCAGGGATTTTAACTCTGTCAGTTTTTCTCCTTGCTCTTCAACCCCTTCCTGCTCAGGGCTAAGTCTTTGTTCAACTGTAAGACCTCAATGGGCCTTTTTGAGTTTGGGATCTAAAAGCAGTTGGCTTTTCTAATCCTGCAAGACCCAGGGTTTTGAAATCTCCAGATATGAATTCACTGTGCTCTCAAAATAGCTAATGCTTCTGAGTTCATCTCTTTCTTGTAATACTTTGCTATAAGCATGAGTTTTTGAATAGCATACATCACTAGTATTCTGCTATTTAGCCCTTTTCTTCTGTGATTATCCAGATTTTCAAAGAAAATAATTTCACAAAATATATACAATATTTTACTGCTTAGAAATTTCTTCCACCAGATACCCTAAATCATCCCTTTCAAGTTCCAAGTTCTACAAATCTCTAGGGCAGGAGCAAAATACAACCAGTCTCTTTGCTAAAACATAGTAAGAGTCACTTTTATTCCAGTTCCCAACAAGTTCCTTATCTCTATCTGTGATGAGCAGCATTTGGACAAAGTCATCCAAAAAGTTTCTAAAAAGTTTTAAACTTTTCCACCTCTTCCTGTATTCTTCTGAGCCTTCTAAAGTGTTACAACCTCTGCCTGTTACCCAGTTCCAAAGTTGCTTCCACATTTTGGGTATTTTTACAGCAGCACCACACTACTTGGTACCAATTTACAGTATTAAATTGTTCATGCTGTTAATAAAGACATTTATAAGGGAAAGAGGTTTATTGGATTCACAGTTCATCATGGTTGAGAAGGCCTCACAATTATGGCTTCAGAAGGCAAAGGAGAAGCAAAGGTACATCTTACATGGTGGCAGGCAAAAGAGAGCTGTGCAGAGAAACTCCCATTTGTAAAATCATCAGATCTTGCGAGACTTATTCACTAACATGAGAACAGTATGGGGAAAACTGTCCTCATTATTCAATTATTTCCACCTGGTCCCACCCTTGACATGTGGGGATTACTACAATTCAAGGTGAGATTTGGGTGGGAAGATAGCCAAGCCATATGAAGAAGGGTAGGAACTAAAAGTATATTCTCCACCTTTAAGGCTAGAGCTATTTAGTCTATCTCATCTAAGCTAAGATTCTCTTCTCTCTGGGCTGGACTATATAACATACAGTTGCACTTTCATGGCTCCCACTTCCAGGACTCCAACTCTCTATAGTTGTAAGATCCCTGACCATTTGTCTAGCTTGTGTGTGTGTGTGGTTATTTTAGTGTAATAAGAATCTGGTTGGTTAAATTTAGCCTTCAGATTTGGTCAGATATACACTACCAGCCCAATCAGCTGTGTCCAGTGCCAGGCAATGGAGGTTGTATGTCCATCCCTTCCACAGTTCAGTTAAGACATATTCATTGGGCAAAGTACCTTCAATAATTTGGTTATTTAATTCACATTCATCAGCATCTAAAACTGGATTGGTTTTAGATGAATCAGCTACTTCTTTTTTTTTAACATGTACACCACTTTTGTAGTTACCGAAGTAAACCTTTCACACTATTCTTCAGTGCTTTGTTACCTTTGCCTGTTTTATCTAGCTATTTGTCTGTTCGTAATTGATCCCTTTTATTCCCTTCCAGTTGTCACAAATTTAATGTAGGCTCTTTGATTATTATTTTTCAACTAGTCTAAGCTATAGTACCCAGCTATTCAAATACTAATGTAAGGGGGTGTTGTGTATTTATTTTGTGATATGATTAATATCTATAGTAAGTTGACATTAACTAAATGAGACCATCCAATTAGTTGGAAGGATGATCTTTAAGAGCAAAATTGAGGTTTCCCCAAGGAATAAAGAAACTCCACTGGTAGACTGCAGAATCACCTTCTGCCCTAGGATTTCCAGCCTGCCAAATCTCTCTTTCTCTCTCTCTCTCTAGATGTATACTGTGTATCTTCCAGTGACAGCACTGGAGATACACACACACACAGAGACACATACACAACATGTCCTACAGGTACTGATACAATCCTTTATAGGAAGAAAAAATGGTTTTTAAAAAATATTGCTGTTTTCTTGTTTACATTTCTGTATATGTGACTGTATCTGTAACCTGCATGAAAGAGTAGGAACAGGCAGCTTGATGCAGTGGCTCATGCCTGTAATCCCAGCACTTTGGGAGACCAAAGTGGGTGGATCACCTGAGGTCAGAAGTTCAAGACCAGCCTGACAATGGAGTTTTGAGACTCCATTTCAAAAAAAAAAAAAGTAGAACAGGCATATATTTATTAGAATAATTTCAAAAGTAACAAAAACAGGTATAGTTAATATTAAATATCTAACAATCAAAATAAGATTTTACACCAAAACACCAGCCTTTATTATTCTATTTGGACAAGAAATAAACAAATTTTCCAATTTCTCTATGAACCAAGCCTAAAGACTTAGATTACAGAATTTCTTCTGTAGGTCTAGAGGAGATATCCCTTCTTCCTATGATAGTTAGAAGGTTTTCTATTTAAGGGTAGTAAGAATATATGGTAGAAGAAGAAAAAGATTTAAGTTTGCCTTTTCAGGCTTGAACTTCAAAAACACTGCTATATAGGGAATCCATGAGCTGCACACATTGGGTGCCAGAAAGTAGGGATCCAAGAACCCCACATTGGGCACCAGAATGTAGGGAGCCAGCCCTACATCACTCATGAGCACCCCGAGTTTGGTGGTGACAAAGGCATGAGAAAAAGACAGATTAAGAGAGACAGTGGGACCAGGGAGCCATCACTTTATTACTCTGGTGGAGGCAGTGAAGGCCCCAAGCTCTGATCATCCACTCTATTTATTAGTTACAATCACTTTGATCTACAGGGTAGGGGTGGAGTAATGGTGGAGTGGATCAGTGACCCAAAGTGAATCAGTGAGCTGGAACTGGTGTATCATTTTAAGGACTGATGACAGTGGCAGTTTGGGAGCTTTACAAAACAAGAGCAAGCTAATAATCTTTAGCTTATTATCTATGTATAGCTGATGGAACATGGACCTTACAAGGAGCCTACAATTCTGGCTACGTCATAGTGCTATGAAGGGGTTTTACGTCCTTGAGCGCAATGTTTATGGTAACAGAACCTAGGTCATCCTGCACTTGAACATGAGGCATGGAGAAGCTTTCCTCCTCAGAGGCCTGCTGCAGCCTTCTGCAGTTTTTGTTCCTTGTCTATGTGTTACTCATAACCAATTTATGCAGGCACTCTGTAAGTCCTTTCTCCTTTGCTGTTTTTTCCTACACTGCTACTTGGTAACCGATCAAGTTTAGGAAATTACACAGTGAGGGATGGAGTATTCAGAATATTGGTCTTGTGCCATGCTTCTCTTGGGATACTAGCAAGAGGCTGTAAGCTTGTAGGGAGGTCTGAAAGGAACCACTTCTAAAATGATATAGACTCATTGGTAGGAGGCATCCAAACAGGTGGGCCTGGAACACAGGTCCTGGCTTTCAATTATTATGTACTGTGCAGGAACCCAAAAGATTATATCCGCCCTGAGGGCACAGATATGACTAAGACCACAGAGTACAATAGTAGGTACTAGTATGTCATCTCCAACCACCTTCAACCTCAACCCACAGAGTCAGGGAGAACCAACTGCAGACTTAATTGCTGATTCAGTTTTCAGACAAGACATACACCTCAAATATCATAACTCGTGTGGTTCCTGAAGATCGAAGATCCTTGCCATATGAGCTCCCTTTTATTTTTTATTTTTATTTATTTATTTATTTATTTTTAAGACAGAGTTTCACTTCTATCACCCAGGCTGGAGTGCAATGGCACGATCTCAGCTCACCAACCTCTGCCTAACTGGTTCAAGTGATTCTCCTGCCTCAGCCTTCTGAGTAGCTGGGATGACAGGCATGCACCACCACGTCTGGCTAATTTTTTGTATTTTTTTTTTAATAGAGATGGGGTTTCTCCATGTTGGTCAGGCTGGTCTCGGACTCCAGACCGCAGGTGATCCACCTGCCTTGGACTCCCAAAGTGCTGGGATTATAGGCATGAGCCACCACATCCAGCTGAGCTCCATTTTTTGTATTAAAACACCAAAGTCATTTAAACATTACTTCCACTACCACAAAGTCAGATGCCATTTTACAGAGGAGCAAGATGAGGAAAGAGAAATCTGAAGGAGTTTTCTCAAAGGGTCTGAATGTTTACATTGGTAGATCTTTTATATTATTACATTGGTCTATATTTATTGGATTGTGTTAAATTCAGTTCACAACAGCTTTATTTCTACCTTTGTTAAGGCTTTCATCATACTTTACTTGGTTCGGATGGTTTATATCTATGTGTTTATCCCACAAGACATGAGAATATAAATAACAACCATGACATCTTCACTTTTATATCCCCTAAAGCATCTACCACAATTATTGGTTCATAGCCATCTTTTAATTTGAAGTCTATAGGGTAAAAGAAGGTAAAAAATCAACATGGCGGTTTATCTTGGGTATGGATACTGATGTAGGTAATGGAATTTTCTGTGCTCTGTTCAGGTGTTAGGTAGGCTGGAATGGTCAGCTAAAGGCAAACTGAGATGAGATGGCCCCAGGAGGGAATCAGGTTTTACAGTAGTCTGCTATTGAAGCAGTTAGTGGGCTAAAAAATTCTCAAAATTTTAATCCTATCCTCCAATGCCCAGCTAAAGCACTGTGAAGTATAAATGACAATGGAAATATTATCTGCACTATCTATTGGAGAGTTTTATAATATCTAATAACCTTTGAACTCACATTGCATTCCAATTTACCTCACTCTTATTAACTGATTTTCCATTTGTCTGAGCATTTTCTTCTCAACTAAATTATGAATTATTTGAGAACAAAATGTTGGCATCTCTTTGTTTCCCCTGAAGGCCTTCTTATAGTAGACATTTAGCAATACTGGTTGATTAATAAATAGATTAATTTATGTCCTGATGGCAGGAACATATCTAACTATGCAACTGTCTTGAAACAACACCCTAACAAAAGCATATCTAGGTTTTGTCTTGAAATTTTCAGAAGCAACAACCAGGAATTGCCTCTTGCAATTTAGCATATTACAAGAAGAAAAAAAGAAAAATAAGAGGACACAGCACAAATGCAGTTTTGATATATGAAAACATATGAATATTATAATTTCAGTGTTTCTGAAGAATATGGTTTTATGATTAATCCACATACTCTGAATTTCAATGAAGGAATGCCAATACAATACTCTATTACAGATTTTAAAAAATCAATGTTAATGGCATATTCTATCTTTGTAAGTTCAGCCAAACTCATCATATCCTGACCAGAAAAGAGAAATAGACAGAAGCTGAGTTGATTAGGAGGTAGGGTTCAATGCTAACACAACTCATGATTCTGGTCATGTTGAGAGGCAGTGGAGACACACAGAGAAATGGAGAGATTATGAGTTAGATAAAAAAGAATAAAAAATTAGGGCCTTGCACCTGTACATCACTGGTTCACAATGCCACTGAGCAAATCTAAAGACATGGACTCTACTTTGAATTACACTTGAGAGCTAAACTTGACAGCATATTGCTAACTGTAAATGGGTGAGGAAACTATTACCTGGTGTGATTTTTATAGGCACTTCCTGGATTAATTCACTAATTGATAAGGTAACATGGTGAAATTACTAATTGGATATGACGTTTCTATAAAATGCTATTAAAAATACTGCAGTATCTATTGCTAGGTGAATTGAGTATGTACTTCCTACTATGTCAAATGACAAATTTAAAGGTAATAACAAAACTGTCAAATAATTCAAAATTCTCTGGGCAGGACTATTTCTCTGACAAGATAGATAAGGCATTGGAACTTACTTATTTGAGTACTCTATAATCATAAACTTGCATTAGCACTTATATATGTATTGTAATAAAAAAGAATACTTCTTGAGAGTGAATATGCAGGAAAATGTGGTTAACCTGAGAGAGAGAAAAATGGCTCCTTCTCCAAAAGGATCTTCTTTACTACATATTAACTTGCCTGAAATTATATTATTAGAGCCATTCATTTGCATTAGGATATTGGTTCCAGAAGGCAGCTCTGAAAACACACTATGTTGTCTTAAAGTATGAGTTTTATGCTCTTACATAAGCATGCACAGTTTGGATTTGAAAGAAAGAAAACCAACTCCCAATAAGTCCTTAGTAGGTCAACCCCTATATGTGGCATTTTAAAGCATAAGAATGTTATGAAGAGCATAGCTGGTGCCTTCCTCATCCTCAACACCTTGACACCAATGTACTGATCCATATAGATAGACAATGAGCAGGAAATAGTTACTGAATGAGGAATTTTATTTAATCTCACCAAAACCATAAAAGGGAAGTATTTTTATCTTTTTGAGCCCCCCCACCCCCAATTTGGTAGAAATAATATAAACTGTTCAAGGTCACACATCTCTTAATTGACTAGAGCTGGGGTGACAAAAGAGCAACACATACCACTATGGTGCTGCTGCATGAGAAAGGTGGAAATGTCTTCCTTCTCTCATTTTGGCAATGTGAAAATTAATGACCACAAGTGTTAAGTGACTTGTGCAATAGCCCAAGAACATAATGGTTTACAAAATTGGCTGATTCTGATAAAACCCCTCCTTACCATAAGCAGCCGCCTAAGTTGCAGATCGTTCATGTTGTGGGCTCATAGATTTCTATTTCTGGAATATGCCTTATGGACTATTTACCCAGAGGTTCTCAATTTCTCTCTTCTATACCCATCTATTCATTAGGAATCCAACTCCAAAAGAGCATATCACATATTCACTTGTTTAACATTATATATTATGCTACTGCACTAATCCAGGCTATTCAGGCTAGAATACTGCTTTAGACTCATTATTCTCCATGTTTATTATAAATATTAGTGGAGAGGAGGGAAGTATTTGTAGCTAGAAAGGGATAGTCAGTGGCAGTCTACACCTGCCACATTTACAGCAACTCACCCTTAGGACATTCATTCCTCTCATCCTCCGTAGGCTTGATTTCATGCTATCCTTGAAATGTCCTTACAAAGCCAGGAATTTTCTATAATATTAAACATAATGTTTAATATTAAAACAGTCTTCTGGATCCTCTTTCTGTTTGGCCCAGGGCTGATTATACAAGGTTATTGCTTGAATACTAGAGTGACTGAGTCCTCAGTGCCACACACTCCAGTTGCCAGAAACAGACTTTTAGTTAGCCTTATCATATAATAAAAGGGAAGTTTATTATTATTATTATACTTTAAGTTATGGGATACATGTGCAGAATGTTCAGGTTTGTGTTACATAGGTATACATGTGCCATAGCAGTTTGCTGCACCCATCAACCCATCATCAATGTTTTAAGCCCTGCATGCATTGGGTATTTGTCTTAATGCTCTCCCTCCCCCTGACCCTCAGCCCCCGACAGGCCCTGGTGTGTGATGTTGCCCTCCCTGTGTCCATGTGTTCTCATTGTTCAACTCAAAAGGGAAGCATTTTTATCTCTACAATATTTTGTAATGTAAAATTTGCAATTGATTATGAGCATCAGTGGCAAGGAGGGAATTATCTGTAGCTAGGAAGTGTTAGCCAGTGGCTTACTATTGATTTGCTCTTGCAAGTTCCTTTTCAAGATCAGGTGGCTTTCTCATCCCAGTGTCTGAGACTCTAGGCACAGGCCTCCAAGATGACAGCCAATCCTCTAACACTGTTCTCTGTCTACCCTACCTATAGTGACAAACTACCACAATTTATAAAATAAGCCTAAATTATAGACTCTAATCCACTGAACTGTTTGTGTGTATAAATTCTAAATGTTTCCCCAGCACCTGTTCAGCCCTATTCAGGGGGATAGAGAGCTAGCACCTAACTGGTTTCTTCCTTCTTTCCCCAAGCCACATTTTCCCCAGTTCATCTGGGTTGCCATACCGAGTTCTCTGCCATATGCCTGTGAACTGAGAAAAAAATACCCTGAATTATATACGTAGCAATACCAATCCCAATTATTTAAAATGATACAAGTTAGCATTTATTGAATGCTAAGTATGTGGCAAACTGCTTAGCTTTTCACTTTCATTATCTCATTTTGTCCAGATAAGACTTTATGATATCATTAAAATAATCATTCCTTATTTTCAGATGAATAATATGCATAGAAAGATTGAGGGTATGAATAAAAACAGTAAGCACTTATTTGAAATAAATTGTCTCTTTAAATGTCAGAACTAAGAAATCAAAGGTGATTTGTAATGTTATAGAAAAGAGTTACAAAGGCATTAGAAATATGCTGATAATAAAAGTAATACAATGATTAAAGTTAGAATAGAATAGATATAAAGAGGTTACTAGACCTCTTTATTTATAATAAAATTAGTTTTGAGGAGATCATGGAATGAGAGGGAGTTTAACTTCAAAATCACTCCAATCTCCCATTCTAGCATTCTGTCTAGTTATATATATATATATATATATATATATATATATATATATAAAACTCAAAAAATATGTATATATTTTTTAGATGGAGTCTTGCTTTGTCCCCAGGCTGGAGTATAGTGGTGCAATCTTGTCTCACTGCAAACTCTGCCTCCCAAGTTCAAGTGATTCTCCTGCCTCGGACTCCAGAGTAGCTGGGATTACAGGTGCCTGCCACCACACCAGGCTAATTTTTGTATTTTTAGTAGAGATAGAGTTTCACCATATTGGCCAGGCTGGTCTCCAACTCCTGACCTCAGGTACTCTGTCCACCTTGGCCTCCCAAAGTGCTGGGATTACAGGTGTGAACCACCATATCTGACTACTGTTATATACTATACTGCTTTGTAATCAACCTATCCTAGTCAGTTAGTATTAAAATTGTGAATAAATAGATTTTTTTTTCTCTCCCAACTCCCATGGTGGACCCGGTTGCCTTCTCAGGAATCCTCTAAGGTTTCTTCCAGCCAACAGCTCCTAACACTTCCACCTGGCCGTTACTGACTCCAGGAGCTGGGATGGACCCACCCAGGCTACAGAGCTTATCTTGTAGAAGATTTTTTAAAAATTAATATCTGCATCATGAAACACTTCTAAACTGTAGAGCATTGGTGTACTCTATGATTTCCTTGGGAAATCAATTTCCCCGCATAACATCTACGCATGCAAAACAGTTACGTGAACTAAAGCCATAGTCACTGGCTGAGACTTACCTTCTACATTGTGGTAGTTTGTCATTACAGGTAAATAGACAGCAGTGCTAGAGAATCAGCTGCTATCTAGGAGGCCTGTCTTAGATAGTTTTTGAGAAAGAACACTGCACACAGTTCACTGTTATATGTTATATGAGGAGCACACTTTTAACACTGTGGAACTAGTTATTAGACATCATGGGTTAAATTGTGTCCCCTCAAGCTTCAAATTCATATTTCATTACATAGTATTCTTTTTGTGTTGATATCTCAGAATAAATGATTCTGCTCAACTTAGTAAATAATATTTTCAGTGTAGATGTTCATTCTTGGCTTCATTCTGTTGGCCATCTTATTTCATAACACAACAGAGTAGTTAACAGTTTATAATTTGGAGTCAAACAGACCTGAGTACAAACCTTTCCTCTGCCATTTACTAACTTTGGGAGCTAGAAAAAAAAATTAACATTTTAAGACAAATTTGTGGTCGCCTGTATTCTATTTATTAATTTCACAAATATTTATTAAATGCCTATGATTTTCATAGAAATCTAGTAAAGAATGAAAGTCAAGTAATTAGTTGGCACTTAGTAAGAATGAAGGTCAAATAATTAGCTGGTACTTAGTAAGCCTTTGATGCACTCTTCCTGTTACTGTTATAGCTTTCAACTCTCTATTTTAGAACAAAAACATAATTGAACATGAGACAATTGTGTGCTGTCAGTCTTTCTTCACTATGTAGGGCATTGCTGCTGAAAAGCAATCTGTAAATGTTTAAAAATTTTTCAAAGTTCTGACATTTGTATTCAGAATGTAACTGTATTTGAGGATGGGCCCTTTAAATAGGTAATTAAAGCTACATGAGGTCACCCATGCTGACACCCTTATCCGAGGCTTCGAACCTCCAGAACTGGGAGGAAATAAATTTCTGTTGTTTAAGTTGCAGTCTGTGGTACTATATTTGTCCTAGCAGACTAAAATGCCAGATAATTTTGGTGAGGCTGATCTGTGTCATGCTACCTTGTGGGCATTTAAAGAGGAAATTCCTAAAGCACTGGTGGGCAGAGGATCATAGGGTTCCCTCAGTTTGTCAGTACATTTTGGAATGTGAGAGATCATTTGGGGACTTGAGGGGAAGAGTGGGAAGGAATTGAAAGATAAAAGACAGCAAATATGGTGCAGTGTATACTGTTCAGATGATGAGTGCACCAGGCTCTCACAAATCTCCACTAAAGTAACTACTCATGTAACTAAATACCACCGGTATGTCAATAGCTTATGAAAAAATACAATTAAAAATTAAAATTAAAGGATTTCATTGCAGAAAGCACCATAGTTAGCAAATGTATTTATAATAGTTGGGCCAGTGTTATTAAAAACAAAACAAAACAATTCTACATTTTCCCTAGCTCTTCAGGAAAATGTTTTTGTTTGTATTGGAAATATAACTTTATTTCTTATTGCCAAGTGAATATTGATAGTAATTATCTGGAAAAAAAGGATCAGAGCCCCATCTGTGAAGTTGCACATGCAGCATGTTAGTCAGGAGACCAGCAGGAAAAAGGCAGCCTAAGTGCATAGGCCAGATGAACCTGGAGTTCCAGCTCACAGAACACAGACTTTCAAGAAAAAAACACAAAGCCCAATTGCATAATTCTGCTCTTCCTTTTTGGTTAATATAGAATGCATGGCTGTCATGTATTAATTTCAGAAAAGTGGCCTTGAGAGACACAATGGAAGATTTTTTGAGGATTAAATAATTTCATGTATATTTAAGGATTCAATTTAAATATTTACCCTGAAAGGATTTTTAAAGAACATGGAAGAGTTCATGCACAATTTTCCTGCATGGTGTCCACATTTATTTTTAGTTGATATGGCTGTAATATCAATGTTTTCTGATCAATATGAATGTCAGAACTGAAATTATTTTAAACATTAATAGTTTGCTTTTCAGAAGCAATGCATCACATAATGAAGAATGACTGACAGCACAAAATTTTCTCATGTTCAATTATTGTTTGTTTTGAAATAAAGAAGAGAGTTGAAAACAGTAACAGTAACAGAGGAAATGTTTATGAAGTGTTTACTAAGTACCAAGTAATCACTTGACTTTTATTCTTTTACTAATCTTTATAGAAATCTAGTAAAGCTATAGGCATTTAATAGATATTTGTGAAATAAATAAATAAATAAGCTGTATACAGGTGACCAAAAATATGTCTTAAAATGTTAATTTTTTTTTTTCTAGTTCACAAAGTTAGTAAATGGCAGATGAAAGATTTGAATCTAGGTCTGTATGACTCCAAATTATGAACTGTTAACTACTCTGTTGTGCTATGAAATCAGATGATCAACAGAATGAAGCTAAGAATTATTATCTACACCAAAAGAAATTATTTACTAAGTTGGACAGAATTATTTATTCTAAAGGATCCATATAAACAGAAAACTTACCATGTAATGAACTATGGGTTTCATTGTAGAGTTCATTTTCTTCTTTGCTTCAGTTTATTCCTAGGTATCTGACATTATTTGCAACTATATAAATTGTATTATTTTCCTGATTTCTTTTTCAGACTGTTTGCTGTTGGCATATGGAAATGCTACTGACTTCTGTATGTTGATTTTTGTATCCTGTAATTTTACTGAATTTCTTTTACAGTTCTAACAGTTTCTGGGTTTTTTTTTTTTTTTTTTGGTGGAGTCTTTAAGTTTTTCTAAATAAAAGATTACATTATCTTCAAATATCTGTAATTTGACTTCTTCCTTACCAATTTGGATGCCCATTATTTCTTTCTCTTTTCTGATTGCTGTAGCTAGTACTTGAATAAGTACTATGTTGTATAACAAAGATGAAAGTGGACAGCCTCATTGTGCTCCTGATCTTAGAGGAAAGACCTTTAGTTTTTGCTTCTTATACACCCAGATTTTTTTTTAGGGTTTTTATCATGAAGGGATATTGAATATTATCAAATACTTTTTCAGCATCAAATGAAATAATTATATGTTTTTCTCCTTTATTCTGTTGATAAGATATATCACATTGATTGACTGGCATATG
This sequence comes from Cheracebus regulus, assembly GCA_963574635.1. Taxonomy (NCBI): domain Eukaryota; kingdom Metazoa; phylum Chordata; class Mammalia; order Primates; family Pitheciidae; genus Cheracebus; species Cheracebus regulus. Next base: position 20,324 of record CAUYQU010040647.1, read on the forward strand.
TGGAACCATCCTTGCACCCAAGAGATAAATCCCACTTGGTTAAGCTGAATGACCTTTTTAAATGTGTTATTGAATTTGGTTTGTTAGTATTTTTTGCATCAATATTTATTAAGCTCTTTGGCCTGCAGTTTTCTTTTTATCATGTGTCTTGGTGTGGATTTGTTATCAGTATAATACTTGCTTCATAGAATGAGTTTGGAATTATTCCCTTCTCTTTTTGTTCAGAATAATTTAAGTAGGATTGGTATTATTTCTTCTTTAACGCTTTGGTAAAATTCAGCAATGAAACCATTGGATATTGGACTTTTCATTACCAGTAGACTTTTTGTGACTTTTTTGAGCTTTCTTTGTTACTATTCTATTCAGATTTTGGATTTCTTTATGGTTCTTTCTTGGCAGGTTTTATGTGTTTAGAAATTTACCCACTTCTAGGTTTTCTAGTTAATTGGCATATAGTTGCTCTTACTAGCCTCTAGTGATCCTTTGAATACTTGTGGTATTGGTTGTAATAGCTCCTTTTTTCTGTCTGTTGACTGAGGAGTTTAGTCCATTTATACTCATTGTTATAGAGAAGTAAAGACTTACTTTTGTCATTTTGTTATTAGTTTTCTGGTTGTTTGGTAATCTTTTCTTCTTCCCTCTTTCCTTCCTGTCTTCTTTTTTGTGAAGGTAGTTTTTTCTGGTGATGTGTTATAATTTCTTTCTTTTTCATTTTTTGTGCATCCATTGTAGGTTTATTTATTTCAGTCTTCCTCTTTTTCTATAGTCTGGGTACATCTTTGTTGGTTTTGTTTATCTTTTCAAAAAACCAACTTCTAATTTTTTTGTTTCAATTTTATTTGTTCTGATCTTTATAATATGCTTATTTTGTGTTTGATTTTCTCTTGCATTTCTAGTTCTTTCAGAGGCGTTGTTAGGTTGTTTATTTGAAGTTTTTCTACTTTTTTGATGTAGGTGCTTATTGCTATAAACTTTACTCTTAGTACTGCTTTCACTGTATCCCATTGGATTTGGTATGTTGTGTTTCTATAGTCATTTGTTTCAAAAATTTTCTTAATTGCTTCATTGACTCACTTGTCAATCAGTAGCATATTGTTCAATTTCCCTGTGTTCGTATATTTTTCAAAGTTTCTCTTCTTATTGATTTCTAGTTTTATTTTAGTTAGATAATATACTTGATATAATTTGATTTTTTTAAATTTCTTGAGCTAATAAAATAATAATAAAATTTTTTTTATAAAAAGAATGAAAGAGAGAAAGGAAGAGGAAGAGATTTTAGAAAAAGAGAGAAAAGGAGAAAGAAAGAAACAGCAAAAGAAAGAAAAAATGAAAGAGAAAGAAAGAGGAAGAGATTTTAGAAAAAGAGAG
>CAUYQU010040649.1:0-56612 GCA_963574635.1 Cheracebus regulus
CATCTACTATTACCTAACTGGGGAGCTCTATGTGGGACAACTGATTGCAGAGGCCAGTGATACTGATCGCTGCCTGACAGACCCTGGCAAGGCAGAGGAGAAGCCCACCTTAGAACCATGCTCCAAGGCAGCCACGAATGGACTGCACATATATTGGGATTTTAAACAGGTGAGTTACATGAATTTTTTTCTTTCTTTATCTTTTTTTTTTTTTTTTTTTTTTTTTTTTGAGATGGGGTGTTGCTCTGTAGCCCAGGCTGGAGTGCAATGGCTCACTGTAACCTCTGCCTCCTGGGTCCCAGTTCAAGCAATTCTCCTGCCTCAGCCTGCCGCGTAGCTGGGATTGCAGGCACATGGCACCACATATTTGTATGTTTAGTAGAGACTGGGTTTTACCGTGTTGGCCAGGCTGGTCTTGAACTCCTGACCTCATGATCCCCCTGCCTCGGCCTCCCAAAGTGCTGGGATTATAGGCGTGAGTCCAGCAAGCTACATGTATTTTAAAGGACAGATATATGAGAGGTTCAGATTTGATTTGATAGTGTTTTAGGAGAATTACTTCTTGTGGCAACATGTAGGAAAAAGATTGGAAACAGGAAACTAGGTATGAAACACTGAGTCTCTTCACTAAGGCAGGGGTGGTTAAGGAGAAGAAATACTGGAATCTGTTATAGTGGAACAGTTGAGAGTTTGGGCCCACGTCCTAGCTCAGTCACCTATAGCAAGTTCCTTACCCTCTCTGAAGCTCAGTTTCCTCATTATAAAATGATGGAGATGATAATATCTTCTGTAGGCCAGTGTTGAGAGGATTAAATGAGATAGCATGTGTAAAGTATTTAGCATGCTGCCTGGAGCATAGGAGTGTTCAATATGCATTAGCCATTGCAATCCACTTATTAATAATTATCAGAGGGTGTAGAACACTAGGCTGAAATCTGACAGGGGCTAGTATGGGAGCTCTGCCTTTAACTTCAACATCAAATGACCAAGGACAGGGTAGAAGGAATCTGGCAGATGTACATGATGATGACGCAAGGGTCTTGGCTGACTGCAGTCTATGGGGAATTGACAACGGATAGGTTGCTCCAAATGCTTCTGCACTCTTGGGCCAGTTCGGTAGGAAGGGGCAGTACCTCCTGGAGGGAGCTACTGGTCTGTGACCGTGTCTCTGAATGCGGGACTGTGCTTTGTTCAGGTGCCACATGGACAATCTAGTTCAGCAGTCTCTAACTTTTCAAAGCTAACACCCCCTTTGAGAATTCACTGTGAGCTATGGACTCACTCTTTCCAGGAAAACATACATATAAACCTATGTGCAAGATTTGCTTACAATTTCAGAGGTTTTTTGTTTTGCATCCCAGATTAAACTTTCCTCAACCAGACAATATCGATTAGAAGAAGGCAGGGTAATGTCTTCTCAGTCTCTGATGTCTCACTTTAAGCTCCAATTATATGGAACTATAAGTAATTCAGTGAAAGTCCAGGCTCCCTCTTATCTTAGGCCTTTTTGCAGGTATTATTCCCTCTCCTCCCACTTCTTCACCAGACCAACCACAAAGTGTTTCCCTGGCCTTAGACATCATCTCCGTTGGGAAGCCTGCTGTGACCCCCGAGGAGTCGGGCAGGTGGTTCCTCTATGTGCTCTCAGGGGCCCTTTGATAGCCCTAGTCTCACCATCTCTTGCAATTGTCAGCTCACTTGCTTCTTTTTGTCATTTGGCTGTGAGTTGGAGGGCAGGGCCTGGGATTTGCTGTTTTTTCTCAAGCATCTGGCACAAGCCCTAGAACATGGCAGGCACTCAACAAATGGTTGCAGAGAAAATGAAAGATTGGCAGGCCTGGAGATATAGCTTGAAAGGCTTATTAGGCCTATGGATAGAGAAAAGATGATGCTGTCTTCCTGAGGAAGAGGGAGTAGATTAGTTTAGTGTCACAGGAGGGCAGAACTGAGACCAATAGATAAAGATTAACATGGCAGATTTTGACTTATGTAGGAGCAAGGGGAAGGCTTACTAAAGGCCTCATAGCTTCAGGTTTCCTACAGAATAATAGACTGTTTAGCATGGTGGTGAGTTCCCCATCAATGGCAGTCACCAAGCACAGCATGTCTGAGCACCTGGCAGGCCTTGTGTGCTAAATATGAGTTTTTGATGTCCTTAGTCATTACTTTTTTGTTCATGTGAAGAAAACTACTACAAATTTACTTTGTTTTAAAAAATTAGTATTCAATTTTTTATAAAGTTATAAATTAAAAATTTATGTTCTAAATAAAAATTATAAGTTATAAATTTAAAAATTTAGTGAGATGTTTGTAAAGCATTTAGCATGGTACTCGGTGCAAAGGAGTGTTGAAAGAATCATGGCTTTTCTTTAAGCTTTTAAGTTCAGCTTACAAATCTTATTATTTTATCTATAAGCCTGACAACTTTTGACAGGAAAGAGGATTTTTAAAATTTAATAAATTAAATGCCATTAAACATTATGAACTTTATTTAAAAATTTAATACGTTAAATTTCTTTTCTTAAGCACTTCAGTGATCTGACTTTAAATTGATCAATTCTTAAGTTCTCTTAAATGTTTCAGAAGTGTTTATAAAGTCAGTAAAAAATTTCACCATCAAGTCACCAATTTAATTACTCAATGACACATTTTAAAATTGCTATCACAAGATTAATCTGTAAGATGCCAATTTTTCTTAGATACAAGTACTTAGAAATAGTAAATATACACAGAATCTTTGGCAAGTACTATGTATTTGATTCCCTTAATATCTTTACTTTATCCTAAATCTCCTAAGAGTTAAAGATACAATGTATTCTAAAGAAATAATATTTTTAGATACAATTTTATTCCCATTTTTTCATATTTTTTTCTGTTTTTTTCTTTTCATCATAACAGCCTACCATTATTAAATAAATAATTATGCATTCCAAACATTTTGAAGGTTTCCTTGCCAAGAAAATTTTGGAAGATCGCCTTCTCAGCTGACTGAGGCTACTGATAACAAAGACATGTGGGTTGGCAGATAGGATTGTGAGATCTGGAAGGAAGGACATCCAGGTAATTTTTGCCAACCATTCTAAAATGCAGGCTGGGTCCATTTCTATGGCCACTGTGTCAAGAACTACAAAAGTAAAAAGGGAAGTGATCCTGTAATTTCTGGTGTGTTAGCTAATATTAAGTTAGTCTTGAATGGGTTCACTCCATCTGATCTCTTTCCATCCATCTTACCTCCTAGGTCTATACTTCTTTCAGATATGAAAATGATACTTGATTGAATATTGGGCTCTTCTGGTTCTCACTTTACTTTGTAGGCACAAGTTACAAATTAATCTAAAAAGTTACCAAAGGAATTTTCCAAAATTGAGAGGGAGATGCGACTAGATCATCCCTTTATTTTCTTTGATTTCTTGATTCTGTGTTTTGGGTATACCAGAGGAGGCTATGGCCCCTGTGACTCACAAGAGAGCCAGTGATGGAGAGGGGACCCAGTTTAAGAAGAGAAGGCCTATTCAGACGTATGGACCTTAAGTTCAGTAGCACAGTGTTGAGATACTGATGCCACTGAAATAAGGGGGAATTTGGGGAAGCTCAAACATCTTCAGGGTGAAGCCACAGCTCACAATACAAAGAGGATCTCTAAGAATAGTAGTGAGGAGTAGTGAGGAGGAGAAGAACACTAGTGGTGAGAGGTTGGAAGTGCGGGGAAAGAGGAAGTGTGGAGGGAGTGCTCCCACACACCACTTGTAAGCATGGAGACTGGCAGGGCTCCAGAAGAAACTTGCCCACGTGTAGGAAAACCCCACACTCCTCACAACCCAAACTAACTACAACTCTTTTTAAGGCACTAATTCTTTTTTAGGACAATGTCTTTATTTAAGGAATAGCATAGAATATAAGCCAGCATTAATGTGAAAAATACCTTAATAATGATCACAGTGAAACACTAGGAAAATTGAAATGTCCAACAGTCGGGGATGCTTTGCCCGTCTCTTGAACTGAATATTGTAGAGCCACTCAAATAATATTCTGAAACAATCTCTTTCACAAAATTAATAAAACTGGAAAAGATGTATATAGAATATTAAATTTATATAAAGAAGCAAGATGTAAAGACCACATATACAATGTTGTCTTGTTATGAATGCTTCTGTATACTTTATATATAAAATATTTTAAAATATATTTTTTATAAATTTACTTCTAGTCAATCATCCCCTCCCCTGAAAGCCATCAGTGATCCTGAGGACCTGATCTCACGGATGATCTCAAAGGAGCCGCTCCATGCCCACCTCACCTGTCAGCAGCCCCCATGTGCCCTGAGCCCCTGGTCATATATTTTAAAGTGTTTTATATACTTTAAAAATATATTTTCCAAGTTAAAAAAGAAGTATCTATTACTTTTGTGAAATTGAAAAAGAAAGACAAAAATCTTTTAAAAATATCTTTTGTCCTTCTAATATCATTTGGACAGGCAACACCCCAAAATAAAAACCAAAATGGCTGGGTGTGGTGGCTCACGCCTGTAATCCCAGCACTTTGGGAGGCTGAGGCAGGCAGATCGTGGGCTGAGGTCAGGAGTTTGAGACCAGCCTGGCCAACATGGTGAAAGTCCATCTCTACTAAAAATACAAAAATTTTTATTGGCACCTGTAATCTCAGCTACTCAGGAGGCTGAGGTGGGAGAATTGCTTGAACACAGGAGGTGGAGGTTGCAATGAGCCAAGACTACACCACTGCACTCCAGCTTGGGTGATACAGTGAGACTCCATCTCAAACAAACAAACAAAAAAAGCAAAACAAAAATGTGTAAGATCCAGATGAACACAATGTGAAAGAAACTAGAGGATGTGTGGAACATTGTCAAAGCTAATGTCACGTGGAAGTTGAGCAGAAATAGAAAATAGGCCGCTGACTTTGTCTAAAAGGTTAAAATAAATTATAATAACCAAGAATTATTGAAATACATATGTGCACTAGGTGTTGAGTTAAACATTATCTCATTCAGTTCTTATAAATCATAAGTCTTCTAAGAGAAGTATGATCACTAGCTCCATCTCACCCATGAAGTAACTAAGGCACCGAGGAATCCAATTATTTGCCGAGGGTTACGCAGTGTAGTAAACGCCCGCCATTCAAATGTGGAATCTTAACCACTGTGTGCTATTGCCTTGTTGCTTGGGAATTTGATTCCGAAAGGTAGAAAAACACTGAATGTTGGTTGAAAGGGAGAGTAGAGTTAAGGGCTGGATTTATTTTGTCCTTCTAATATTGTGACATTTGGACATATTTAAAGGCAGTAGAAAAGGAATCTGCAAAGAGGGAGAACTAAAAGATGGATGTTAGGAAGAGTGTTTCTTCAGCATCGAGATGGCCAGGGCTCAGGAAACAGAGGGGACTGCTGGAGGTGAGGCGGGCATGGGGTGGCTTCTTTGAGATCAGCTGTGAGGCGGTGTCCTCAGGATCGCTGATGGCTTGCAGGGGAGGGGAGGATCGACTAGAAGTGGTGTTCTTGACATTTTGTTAAAGTAAGTGCTGGGGTGGGGGCTGACAGAAAGCATGCTGAGGAGGCCTGGACCAGGAACCCTGAGGAGTAAGCCGAGCCCTGGGGCCAGGCTGCTGTGGGCAGGTTTACAAGCCAGGCCTGCTCAGCTGGCAGACCCTGTCCACGAGAGCTCTGTGGTCCGGAAGCAGGGGCCAAGAGAGAGGAGTGGTGGCGGTGGTGGAGGAGAAGTTCCAGAATCTGAAGAGCTGCCCTGAATGGCCAATGCTGGATGGGTGCCCAGAGGAGGCAAGGGTGGTTGGGGTCGGGGGGAGTCCAATGACAGGAAAATCTTGGGGTAGCAAGGGCCGTTGGAGGCACTTTGTGATTCGAAGAGATGAGAGGCAGGGAAGTGATGGTGAGAGAGGAAGCAGAAATTTGGAGATGTTACAGCTGCAGTCAGTCCCACTTGGTGTTCAAGAACTTGGTGGCAGTTTGTCCAAAGGGGAACAGTCAGGTCAGGGTTTCTCACGTGCCATCAGAATGAATGTTATGAACCCTGAGGATGATAGCAGAGTGCAGGGCATAAAGAAGATACAGCCTGACCCAGGCACTAATGCACTTCATGTGAGTCCTGCAAAGGGGTTGAGAGGGATGTGGAGAGACAGGGCTGGGAGCCAAGGGCAGGACCAGGAGAGATGGTGGTTTGGACAAACAGCAGGATAGTCAGTTGCTGAGATATGAAGATAAGGGGGAAGAAGCTCAGGGAGGTTGTGAGGGTCACATAGGATCTAAGAGAAGGATGGCCCTTCCTTTCTCTTCCCCTGTTAGAATGGGGAGTGGCAGAGATGAACTAAGATGTGTTGCCCATTTCATGTGTCAGGCCCAAGATGCTCCATCAACATTAACTCTAATTTTAACTTTAATATTAACTCTGAACCCATTTTAGAGATGAAGACATTGAGACTTGGAGAGAGGTAATTTGTCCAGGCCCACACGGTTTGTATGTGGTAGAGTAAGGATTCAACCCTGACTTTTTAGCACTAAAGCCTATCATGTTCTCAGTCATAAACCTTGGTGATGCCCCCTCAACAGGAGAGGCGGGAAGCTTCCTCAGAGGCTGAGATTCCTGAATGTGGCTCCTGCTCCAGGTGCACAACATAGTTTCCCTGAGGAGGGAGGGAAGCACAAGGTGAAGGTGACCCTGATGGCTCTCATGGGCTCAGGGGTGAGGATGTGGAAAGGAGGGCTAAGTTGCGAAGGCCCATGATTCTCACAGAGGCCATCATTTCATGGTAGTCAGTAACAACCCAACACTTCCGTCTCAGGAGAGGCTGAGGGCATCACACAAAGCTAGTGCAACATCGCCTGGTTGGTCAGTTTGCCATGAGGCTGGTAGAGGAAACACTGAGTGATCTCATCCTATATTCTGCTTCCTTTTCTTCCTTGGATGACTTGAGGAGCACTGAGGGGCCCCTAAAGATGATGAATTAATTACTGAGGCATTTCAGCACCTTGGCTCTGTCTCTGTTCCCCTCCAGGGAGGAGCTGTCATGAACAGGGATACCAAGCGGTGTCTGGAGATGAAGAAGGACCCTTTGGGTAGCCACATGCTTGTGCTCTAGACCTGTACCATGCAAGTGTGGGAAATCCAGCACACCATCAGAGACTGGGGTCAGATTACCAGCCAGTGATCCTCAGACAGTGCTGGATCTAGGACATTAGTTCTTGCAAGTGGAATGGCTTCTACTCCCAACTTCTTTCTCAGTGAGAAAGAAAGTGTGTGTGTGTGTGTGTGTGTGTGTGTGTGTGTGTGTGTGTGTGTGTGTGTGTGTGTGTGTGTTTATGGCGACTTCAGGTGGGGCCTGTGCGTGTGCTTGGGTGTCTCTGTTGGGGAGAGGAGAGGAAACTCTGATGCCTCGTCCCCAGCTTCCCTGGGAAGGTCGTGATATACATCAAATGCCATTCTTGGAAACTCCTTGAAATAACCAGCATCTTTTGGCTGTTACGTGGGGAGAGAACGAGGAGGATGGAAGTTTATCTTTGACTTCTGCCCACACTGTTTAGCCTTCCTTCCCAACAGCTACCGTCACCATCTGCCCCACACCTCCTCCCCAGCTCGTCTGCTTGGGGACTCCCCAGGCTGCCAGGGACCACTCCACATGAGAGGCTGGGCCCCCTCAGGCCAGCAGCGTGACAGCTCTCCAGGTGGCACTAATTCTCCCTCCTGCCTGGGCTGTCCTGAGAAATGCAGCAAATAGACAAGTAACTTTAAAAAATTCGTCCATTCACCCTCCCATGGCAGCTTTATTTGGATTATCAATCTCTCCCACACCAAAGAGATTCCGGAGGCTGAAGCGAGGAGAGAAGGCACCTTGAGTCATCACAGCTGTCCAGGGGACAGGGTGTTGAGAAAGGTAAGAAGATCCAAGGCCATTGGAGCCTTTCTCTTAGTAGGTCACAACATTTAATGACTTAATTACCTATTTCCTCCTCCTCCTCTTGCAAGTTATGGAGAAGATGAGGCTTGAATCATAGGGCCATCACTTGTTGGGGGCAAAGAAGAGATTGCAGGCAAAATCTCAAAACCAGGGATTCTATGGCTGTCCACTGGATAAATATTTTCTGCTAGTTGGTGAGTTGGGAAGATGTATCTCAGCCTGGCAATTTTGAGCAAGGTCTTAGAGGCTGACGGGACTGGGCACCATGGTGGGAGAGGGGGTAGGATGGCCCTGTGTGTGTGTGTGTGTTGTGTTGTGTTGTGGGATTACCCTTCAAGCATGTGATCCCAGGACCCCTTCTTCAGAGGGTCACTTTTTTCTTTTAATCCCATGTCAGGGTTGCCTGGGAATGATTTTGGGAATCATTAGGTTTTGCATTAGACAAGCAGGACAGTGATACTTTGGTACAGAATTTAATCAATTAAAACTTTTAAAAATGACCTTTTAAAAGTGTACAGGTTATAAATGTACAGCCTGATTAAAATTTCACTGTGAACACTGCCATATCAAGAACTAAAATTACTGTAGATAAGATTTTATGATGAAAAAATCAACGGCCAAGGTGAGTGTTAAGCAAATGTATAACTTCCAGCAGGCCTGGCAACTTGAAGGGAAAATGTATAACTTCTGCCTGGCAAATTGAAGGGAAAATGCAATTCATAGGAAAGTTTTGAAAAAACATGTACTCAATATAAAGTTGGGTAAAAGACACAATAACCTTAAACATGTGAAAAGATGTTTAACCTCATTCATATTTAGAGAAATACAAATTAAAACTGTATTGAGATACTTTTCACTTAAATTGGTGAAAATTAAAAAGTAGATCAGCACATGCTTTTGGAAGGGCTGTGGGAAACAGGGAATCTTATACATGAATGGTAAGGATGTGAACTGGGGATATTGAGCAATATCTAAAGATACTGTATGTACATTTTCTATTTGTGCCAGTAATTCCACCTCTAGAGAGTTACCTCCAAAAATAAGAAAATACTTACACACAAGGTAATTCTGTGCAGTATTTGTTGTAACTGAAAAATGTTAAAAAAAGAAAAAACTATGTAGCTGAACATCAGAGAATAATGGAAAACCTCCATACAATGGCGTACTATGCAGCTATGACAAAGAACAAAGACTGTCTCTCTGAACTGATATGGGGTGATTTCCAATACCTTTTGTTAAGTGGAAAAAGAAAAATCGTATCTATACTATGTACCTTTTAGGTAAGAAATAAGGGGAAAAAATTTCTGTATCTGTTCATTTCTGCAAAGTAAAACATAAGAATAAAAGAGAAAATAATTAGATTGGTTATGATGGGTGGTGGTGGTTGGAAATAGGGCAGAAATAATTGGGAATAGGAACAGGATAGAAGGGATGTGGGAGAGTGACTTTTCTCTAACTGTATATTTGCTATAGTTTTGACTTCTAGAACCATATTATATTTCAAATGCTTAAAATACAAATATATAAATCAATAAAGATAGAAACCCAAAATGGAGTATACACAAAAATAAGTGAACTTAATTATATTTCTATCTTATAAATGAACACATACATACTCACTTATGTACACACACATTGATCACACCCAGCATGCAACATAAAGATCTTGTTTCTAAATATTTTCCAGTAAAAGGAATTACGAGTCTTTGGAGAAATAGCTAATTTTAGGTCTGGGGCTGGTATATCTTTCTATTTTAGAAAGTTATAAACTGCTTAAAAAATTATGGGGACATGTCACAAACCGCAATGAACAGGGTGAAGGGGCTTCCACTGGCCAAATCTGGGACATTTGAATATTGAAATAAATAGCGGTAGTTTTAACTGAGTGATTAATATTCACATCACCAGTTGTTGGACAAACAGATATCATGGGCCTCCTGATAGAATGCAAGAAGAACACAGTATCACTTCTATGGTTTTCCTGCCAAAATACAGAACCAGAACCTATAATCTTGAGGAAACATCAATCAAACCCAAATTGAGGAACATTCTTCAAAAGAAATGGTCTGTATGCTTCAAAAATGTGAACTCTGGAAGACAAAGAAAGACGGAGGAAGTGTTCCAGATTAAAGGAGACTAAGGGGGCAACAAAGCATAATGTGTGATCCCAGATTAGATCCCAGACCTGAGGGCTTTTTCCCACTTTGGTTGCAAAGAACAGCAGTAGACAATAGGTGAAAGTTGAATAAGGTTTGTTGGTTAGATAATAGTATTGTATCCTGACTTTGATCATTGTACTCTGGGTGTATAAGAGAATGTTCTCTATTTTACAAAATCGTCACTGGATGGAGTTGGAGGGGAGGGACATAATCTATGAGATTTTATATAGATCAGTGATGGATGGATGGATGGATGGATGAATAGAGCAGTAGTCAGATTCGATGGAGGAGTGGATGGATGGAGATAGATAGGTTAAAAGTAGATAGAGGGATAGACAGACAGATGGAACCAGGAATGATAAAGCCAGTGGAAAAGTGAATCTGGCTGAACAGTAAAGGGTTTATAAGAATTCTCTGTATTATGTTTGCAGCTTTTTGTACATCTGGAAGTGTTTAAAAATAAAAAAAATTAAACTCAAAGAATGCCTATCTAGATAGACATTAAACATCTCTCCCCATTTAACTGCAATGATAAGCAATAGCAGCTTAATTCAAGTTTGGTGTGCTTTATTTGAGGGAAATCTGTGGTTCTCTCGCACTTACAGTGAGGATGACAGAAAGCTCCTTAGGCTTCCCAGCTTCCCAGAGGTCCCGAGCTTCCACCAGTAGCTCTGTTCTCCAGGGTAGCCTATTAGTTATGACAAAGAAAGTATTGATTTGCTTCCTTGGCTCTAAAACCACCTATTCATTCCTTGTCCAAAGATCGACATGGAAGTCTGCTTATCTGGTCTCTGTCTGCATCTAGCCTCCATTGGCCAGGACATGTGAAGGTTGTCTCAGTGACTGTCTTCAGTCCACTCAGGAAACCGTTCCCTTGGCAACCAAGTTAATTATTTACTGATGCCTCTTTCTCTGATTTTTGGTGAGAATATTGCAGCTCTACTATAAGTCAGTGCTGCCTTATAAACAGCAGTAAATATGATGAGTAAAGTGGTCGATGACCCTGGAGTATGAAAGGTCACCAAAACTCCAACAGAGAAGTCCGTGTTTGATTCCAGGAGTTGGACCTCTGGAACTATGGATCTGTCATTCTTTTCCTCTCTTTGGCTCAGAGAGTGAAAAATCCCTGGGGCATCTTGCAAATGGCCATTTTCTCCCCATCCCACATTACCTCTCAATTTCCAGATGGCCATACCCAATTTGTCCCCTCATGGGAGTAAGCCACACTACAGCAGCCTTAAAGAACCACAGTCTACTGTTACAAAATGTTCCTTTCTTGTTGACCCTAAAGTAACAGGCTTGTTTCTTTTGTCATTCCTTCTATCCAAAACTAAAATTACAAGGCAGCTTTGCTTGTCTTCCTCCCTACAATGACAAATTTCAAACAGAAATCCCAGGACTGCATCTTAGATCTGTCCTGCTCTTTATTGGAGCTGCTACTTCCCCAGGATTCTGGCACTTTTCCAAACGGAGCAGGGCCTGGAGACTCAGGGGTCACTGCCATCATGTGCCTGCTTGTCCCTCTTCTCTAGCCCCTGAGCATCACACACATGAGGCTTGAGCATCCAAACTCTCTCTTCAGAGGGAGCAACTTTCTCATCTGCATAAGACCTAAAGGATACAGAGCTGGGAGCCATGCCGTAATGCATTGACATTCTAGAATTTTAAAGTTAATCTCTTACAGGATTCCCTTATTTTACTTGCAATACATTTTAACGATAGGAAATGTGCTGTTAGCTAATTTTCTAAATTTAAAGAAATCTGTGAAGTCCATTTATAGAGAATAATGAAATAGAGTGAGGTCTGTATAATGTCATGATGAGTTAAGTATCACTAGGATTGAAGGGTAAAATCAACTGGTCATGACTTTAAGTTACCATTTTAACAAACACAATTTTCTCCTACAAACATTCTAACAAATGTGGTTTCAAGGAGAAATATGTCTCAAGATTCCAAATCTACCATCTTTTTGGAACTATAAAAACCAAATCTGTCAATATCACCAGAAGGCTGTTTGGCTTCGAAAGCAAAAAAAACCTAGGAAGAAACTCAACTTTATATAACAAAATAAGTAGGTACAGTTTTAACTTTAACTAATGAAACCAGATAGGTCAACATTCCCTAATGTTGATATTTTCCTTCTCTCTCTTTCAAGTCTTATGTGTGCTGGGGCCCCCGCATCTCAGCTATTTCCCCCTCATCAGGCTCTCTGCTCCATTTTCCAGAGAGCCTGCTTGTGGGCCTTCCTGATCGGTCTGCAGTAGACCTTGACCAGGTTTTCCACATGGGAATCCCTTCCTAGCATTGCTCAGGAGATTCCAGTTTTCCAAATCCCAAATTCAAAGAAAAATCAGTTGAAAAGGGGAAAACAGAAAAGAGCTTTATAATTCTCTCATGAGAAGTAAAGTTTTGCAAGTGATATGGCACTGTTACTGGGTTTGATGAAACCATTGATGTCCAGTGGAATGCAAGAGCAGAAAACACAGACACAGTCCAAGATTAAGGTTGATATTTTCAAAACCCAGCACAGGAGTGCAAAGAAAAAAAAAAAGCAGTCATAATCTAATCAGTTTATCATCCTTAGGGGTAGCAATAGCCATGTTATAAATGTGGGTTTGTGATTTGTCTGCATGTAATGTTGAGTAATTGTTGTAAATAAAATACATATTAGTAAGTTTTTATATGTGGTATATTTTATGCAAATATTCATACAAATCTTATGAATGGTGTTTTAAGAAATATCAGGTTTTGGAAGCAAAATATGTTCTTAAGCTGGCAGTTTCAACCTGTGATTCAAGCTAGTGCTGCGAGCCTTACTAGGGTACCTGAATAGTACATTATCTGAATATACCCAATAACATTTGCTAGAATTTCCCAGAGTTTGAATATTTGCTACAGACCATAGTGTTGATAAATGGTATTGAACTTAATATTTTTTATTTATGAAATAACTTTTAGATATCCATAACAATGAGTAAAGAGTATAATTAATTTTAGAAATACTTAATAACAAATGATTTGGAGAATTCCTGAGAGTTCTGATTTTTTTTACTCCTGAGTCCCAAAGATACTATCAGTTAGGAATCTGTTGAAAATACTACCCTAACATTGCTTAAACCTACCAGGTGGTCTCCTTCAATTTACTGCTCTGGGTTCTCCATTAAACAATCAAACAGGAATCTTTCAGGGATTTTTAATAAAAATGTGGTACTTTTAGGTATTTTAATAAAAAACGGAAAATATTTTTTAACAGACCAAGTGTTTCAAATGCTTTTGAAGATGGAGCTCACTCAGTATGGAGTGGAGCAACATGTACCTCCCAGCTTCCTCTGATCCCTGGGGAAAGGGGAAAATCTAAGAATGCCGATTGCAGTAACAATGACAACAAAGGAATCCAAGAGTACCTCCAACTTTAGCGTCAAAATCTGTGGAACCCCTTCCCGGAGCCCCCAACCCCAGCCTTTATCATGGAGTGCCTTCCCTGCCTACTGAAAGACTTTCCCTATAGTTTGGTCCCAGATATGGGTTAGGTGCCATGGATCCTGCTCAGACGCTCTAGGAGCAAATGCTCTGTTGTGCTCTGCTTTTAGAATCTGGGGCTCTGTCAGTTTCCTATGGGCTCTTCTTGCCCAGCTGGAGCCAGATACTAGGTCACACCCACAGGAGAGGGCTGGCACTCTGGTCCTGGGCAGACTGCTGTCCTGGTGACTGGCTACCTGCCTGGCCTTGTTTGCCTTCCTGGCCCAGAACTCTTGCTCCTGAGTTCCCTAGCATGGCAGAGGGGACAGTGGAGGTGGACTGAGGGGGACAGGAAAGCACTGGCTTGGGACCACAGGAGTGGCAACTGAAAGACAGTTTAGGGGATGAAGGACGCTATGGGATGGATGTGGCTGGAGGTGCAGCTGCCACAGGGTCAGCGGACAGCAGGGCTTACGGGTGAAGGAAGGGATGGGGTGGATGGGAGCCACACTTGCCTCCAATAGCTGCCACAGTGGGCTCAGGGGCCTTGGACAGCCCTTGGATACTCTGGTGATGGCTGGAGGTAGATCAGTGTGAACATGTCTGTATCTAAGCCTGGGGATTGGCTGGGCAGGGGTGGTTGGGTCCTACTCTCACTCTCCTCCCTGCAGCAGGGCTCCAGAGGCTCTCCTTGCCTCTGCCCACCCTCAGATGGGAGGGCTCATGTGTGCAGGATGCACCCGGCTCCTGTGGAGCCCGCTCTGGCTGCCCACTGATCCATGGGCTAATCTGCTACCTACCCCATATCTGAGACCAAACTATAGAGAACATCTTTCAGAAGGAAGTAACAGGGGCCCTTTACTCAGAAATATTTTGCCCAGGGGACCCTTACTCATGGACAATTTTCCATATGGGATTCTTCTTTGGAGCCCTACCCAAGCCCTTAGGATCTTGGGATGAGCTCTGTCAAGGGAGTTAAGTTCCCATCTGTGGGATTTCCCCTTTCTTCCTTGAACCTTTTGGGAACAGGGAGGATCCCTTATGATTCTGATAAGAAACACCCTTATAATTAGTGAAGGCATCTCATCAACCTCACCCTACCAGTCTGAACACCCTGCAGCCAAGTTATCTTAGAAAGAGAGGGAGAGATGGTGGGGTGGGGGTGGGGGTGGGGGTGGGATTTGGTAGCTGGGGCAGTGTCAGAGCCAGGCAGAAGCATATCCACTGATGCTGCCTAACGCTGCCCTGCAAGTGGCAGTCAGTGGCCAACACAGCAGACCTGTGGCCATCTGAGCTTTTCCAAACATCTTGTTTATTTATGCACAGAGGAGTTTGGAAAAATAACAGCAATTCAGGGCCACTTCCTCTCAAAAGGCAAGGAAGGGAGGTTCTTAAGAGAGCAGCCAAGATGCCTGTGGGAGGGTGGCTGAGGTTGGGCAAATAGACCCGCTGGCCAGTCTCTCCCTGAACGCAATGTGGTACAATAAACAGGCCCCTGTTCTGAAATCCAGGTCGCCTTGGCCCTGTGTGGAGCGGTCTGGCAAATCCAGGGACAGACAGACTTAACCTCAGATGTGCTTTGGGAAAGCACACCCAGCCGAGTGCTTGGCAACTTTCTGCCTGTCTCCACTCCATCCTTAGAGTCTCTTGGCTGTAGACAGGATCAAAGGTCCCCACTCCTCCTGGCCGGAGGCCTCAGAGAGAGACATTTGTAGGAGTCTTTTCATTACAGACTCTTGGTTACTGGAATTTGAAAATCTGGCTGTGAACACTTATTCCAGGCCAACTGTTGGCACTCGTGTTATAACAAGGACCAACTTCTATCCCCCCACACCCCTTTTTAAGTCAAATATGGAAAAACTCCATTTGGCAGTTCTTTTCCCTGAAATAGCAACAAGAAGAGAGACAAACATCCCAAGTTTAAATAAAGAAAACTTTGTAGAGAAACAAAGATTCTCTTATAATGTGATTTTAATCAGTAGTACCTTTAACTCACAAATACCAGACCCCTGATATTTGTGATTATAAATGGGCCTCTAGACGGGGTGTGCAAGTCAATCCCAAAGCCACAGATTGGACTTATTTTTTCAAGTATAGTAACAAATACATAGCCAGATAGAAAGTTTAATTAAAGCCATGAGTCAGAATATGAAAGACCAAGGTAAATATGCTCTTCTCAGGTGTGGCTTTCAGGACAGGAAAGAGGAGTTTTTGCTTGCCTTGAGGCTAGGGGTTCTTGCTTCTGTCTGGAGGGGCTTTGTGATGGTCTTTTTCTTTGGAGAGCAGGTGTCTTCACACAAGGAGCATCCGGTTTACTGTCTTTCAGACACATAATCACCTGCCTCCTACTACCAGGGTCAAAGAAAAGAGAGAAGAAGATGCTGTGAACTCCTTTCTGTTGTCTTTCGAGACTTCATAGCTGCTGGATGCCTGTCCTAAATATACCAAAGTTCCTCCAATGTAGTCATGCTTCTTTTGAATTTTATGGGTTTCTTTCTTTTTTCCCCTTCTTCCCACCTACAGTCCTAATTTTCATTTTTTCCTCATCTCACACTTGGCAGAGTCAAGCTGAATGATATGGAAAAGAAAGCAGGACCCCTGGGAATCAAAGATGGGGCTGGAAGGGGTGGCAGGAGGTGTGGAGAAGGCTCCCACTGAGGGGGGTTTAAGGAGGTGAGTGGAAAGTGGACACTGCCTGTTCGAGAGGCCTGAGCTGTTCCAGAGATGTGGCTATGAGCAAACAGAGATGTGGAACTGGGAGAAAAGAGAGGCCAGAATGAATTTGCCTGAATGGAATGAAAGAGCAAGAAAGACAGAGGGTGAGTCCTGGGAGAGAGACCCTGTGAAGCCTACAGGTAAACACAGCAGCCAATGGAAGTATTTTCTATTCTGCTGTCTCCCTAAGGAGTGCATAGAGAAACAAATGAATTTATAATACTTGTTTTATTTCTCACTGTAAAAGTAACACCACATTGTATTGTAGAAATTTCCAAAACGCATAAACACAAAATAAGCAAGTAAGTAAAACCACACCTAATCTTACTACTTTGATATAATTCTAAATTATGTTTATTTTTATTTTTTTTTCTTTGAAGCTATGTGTCTGAACACGTTTATATATTTCATAAAATCTGGACCATTCTTTATAGATATAGCTTTTTTTTTTTGAGACAGGGTCTCAGTCTGCCACCCAGGGTGGAGTGCAGTAACACAATCATAGCTCATTGGCTCACTGTAACCTTTAACTCCTGCCTCCGTCTCCTGAGTAGCTGGGACTATAGGCATGCGCCACCACTTTCAGCTAAAATTTATTATTTTTGTAGAGACAGGGTCTTGCTGTGTTGCCCAGTCTGGCCTCAAACTTCTGGCCTCAAGCAATTTTCCTACCCTGGCCTTCCAAACTGCTGAAATTACAGGCATGACTCATGCCCAGCCTGATTTTTGAATTTAGTATTTTTTTTTTTTTTTTTTTAGAAATCCAACATTATTCACTAGTTCATATTTATGGATATAGACAAGTCACCTGCTGAAAGATAAGACTTTAGGGGATAACTCTGCAGGGAAATGGTGTGGGTGAATCTCTTTCAATCCGAGTTCTATGTGGAGCAGAGCTTGCCCTCAGCTTCTCAGCATGGCAGAGGGATCAGCTGATCTGATAAGAAGGAACCTTATCTGATAAGAAGAAAAGAGTTCTGTTCATGCAGGGTGGAACAGGAGGCAACCTGGAAGGCTGGAGCTGCTCTGTAATGATGGAGTCAAAGCTTCACCGCTGAGTACAAAGGGAAGTATCCCAGCCTAGGGGAAGGCTCATAAGAGTTATTATTTATTGAACATCTACTATGTGTTGAGCATTGCAAGGTTGTGCAAATGCTATTTGTCATCCTCCAGACAATCTAACAAAAGAGGTGCCATTGTCTGGACTTTCTTGATGAGGAAACTAAGGCTCTCAGTGATTAATTTACCTCTCCAAGGTCACATGACTGGTAAGCACCTGAATGAGGACTACAACTTGAGTTTTCAGGAGTGCTGCAGAATAGAAAAACATAGGCGTTGAAAGGAACAGAAAAACATACCTTTCAATCACTTTCATTAAAACATAACTTTCTTGGCTGGATATGGTGGCTCACGCCTGTAATCCCAGTACTTTGGGAGGCTGAAGCCAGTGGATTGCTTGAGCCCAGGAGTTTGAGACCAGCCTGGGCTGTATGACAAGACTCTGTCCTAAGAAAATAAATAATAAACATAACTTTATCTTAGATGATAAAGTAATAAATATTTATTGAAGAAAAATCACTACTAATCTCTTTTCTCTATGTTACTGGATGAAAAGTCTTGACTGTGAGTTTTCTAGCTTCTTGGCACATTGAGCAAATAATTGAATAAAGTGCACAAAGCAACCAAAGAATGAAGCAATGAAAAAAGCAAAAAAATCACAGATTTGTGGAAGTGAAAGTACACTCCACAGAGTGGGAACAGGCTCAAGAAAGCGGCTCAAGAGCCCAGATTGATTACAATGTTCTTTAGGGTTTTTATTAAGCTAAAGGATTTTAGTAACACCCCAGGTGCCCTTTAGAGGCTTCCAATTGGTTACAGCCTATGAAGGATTGGCCCCCGACCAATCAGAGGCTGAAGTGGAGACTTCTGCCTTGTTATCACAGGAGTGAGGATGTAGCCTGTGTGTTGCCTAATCTTGCTTAGAACTGGCTGCATCTGCTGTTCTTTTGCTTATGCCTTAGCCCTTGGTTACCCGAATTCCCTATTTTCCTACCTCACCTGATACCTTGATTTGAGAAGTCTCTTGTTATTTGATTTTCCCTCTCTGGATCTTACATTAATTTGTTCAATAAATATTTATTTTTTAATTACCATGTATTAATCACTGTTAAGGAAAATTAAAAAAATAGATGAGATCAGCCCCTGCCTCAAGAAATAGACAGTACAATGGGAATTAGGCAGCCACACACACTAGCTATGACACCTGTAATGACTACTACCACAGAGATTGCATCAAGGGCTGAGGACGTGTGGTTCTGTGAAGACTATGGCTTCAAAACAAAGGTAGTATTCCTCCTCTGAGTGTTCTTTCATCTGTGTAATGACATCTGTGTAATGACAAGAGTGACTTCAGGATTTAGCATGGTCTAAGCCTCATTCCCTTCTCTTCTGTAGATTTGTCACAGGGAAGCTCTTTTCCATATGTAGTGAGTTCTGCTTTCCTGGGACAGCTGATCTGGAGCCGACACAGCATGGCTGCCTTCGAAGGCCCCTGTTGCTGTCACGTGGCAAGCGGCCTACTTCAGCGCTTCCCTATGCTTGTGTTTGTCAAGAGACACCTGCTCAGCCACATGTTCCAATTACAGGTCTTTCCTACGTTTCCCTCCCTCCCTCTCTCAGTGCTTTCTAAAATCTTTTAGTGGTAAGTCATTACCTGGTTTACCCCTCCCTACCCCAAATTCCCTGGAAGGATAGACTTCAAGGTCAGGATTTGTTCTGATACAGCTCGGTATCCCTCCAGGCCCTAGCACAGCTCTCTGTACACAGATGTCTAATTAATGTGGAAAATGACTAGCAGTTTTCTCTTTTGAAACTTCTTTGTATGCAGTGCTGACACCTTTCTGGAAGGCCTAGGAGACAATTTGCATTGTTCCATTTTGTTTGTTCTTGCCTTTTCCTGCCTATAGAGGCTGCCTGCCTTCCTGTGCTTGTGGCCTTCTTCCATCTCTGAAGTTAGCAGTGGCTTGTCAAATCTTTCTTACATGTCAGCATTCTGACACTGACTGGCCTCCTTTTCCATCTTTTATGAATTAGTGTGAGTACATTAGGGCTGTCTGGATAATCCAGGGTCATCTCCCTATCTTAAGATCAGCTGTCGGCAACCTTAATTCCCTTTTTACATTTAACGCAATCTAGTTCCAGGGATTAAGATATGAACATTTTTAGGGTAGCCCATTACCTATCACAGTGGCAAGTAACTTTTCTTCAGGATTCTACTTATTCAATCATCTACCCATATACCCATACAGCATTTATTGAGCTCCTACTGTGTTCCATGTGCTTGTGAAGTGCTGGGATATGAAGGATGCACAGTACGTAGTATGGATAGGAGGCAAGAATGACAATTGCAATGCGTTTGACCAGGAATATAACGTAGATGTGCAGAGGAGACCATTAGGGTACTGAGGAGAGGTAGCAACCCCAGACCAGAGAATGGGATGGTGCCTGACCTGATCTTTATGGAGGCTGGGACTGGAGTTGGAGGACTATGCAGAGGGAAGAGTATTTGCAAAGACCTGGGCAGCATGGTATGCTCTTGGACTTAAGATAGTTCAGATTGCTGGAGCATAATGTACTCTCTTCATACTCTTCCTCTGCCCCTCTTAAGGAGGAGTTGAAACTGGGTAGGTAAGAGTGGAAGATCATGATTAACTTTGTTTGCAAGTTAAGGAGGTGAATTTTATGCGATAGCCACTGGGAAGTGACAAGAATTTCTAACAGAAGAGTGATGGTGGGCTAGTGTGCTGGCTGTGCATAATGACTTTCCAAAGATTGTTTATTGCATGTTCATGACTTTCTTCCTGCCAGAAGAGATACTCAGTCTACCTTTTTCTAATGTGAATGCAGTGTACCCACTTTTTACCCTTGCTGCCAGCCTCCCCAAAACTGTATTACCCTTGTTGGCTATAAGGCTGCTTTGAGGTCCTTCAAGGTGACTTTGCAGCTTCTCTTCCCATATCATGTCCAGGATCTGGCCCTGATTACCTCCCTGCTTTAGGTCTCTTTTCCCCCAGGGCCATCTTCATTAAGGTGCTAATTAGGACAGCATCAATGAACTGTAAATGTATTTGTATAAAATGACTGCTTGTCTCAGCAGATTTTTTGCTTCCTTGAAAGCAATAGCAGAAGCAATTATGAAACAGCTGTGGTATGGCGGCAAAAGCAATGGTTTTAGCCAGAAGATCTGGCTGTGAATCCCAGCCCTGCCATTTAATAGCTATTTGACCTTGGGGCAATCATAGAAATTATTTGAGTCTCAATTTCACAGGCTATAGAATGGGTGTTGTATTAATCAGAGTAGACTGACTACTGTAACCAAAATTTTAGGAGTTTAACAAAATAAAAATATATATTGTGTTGATGTGACAGTCCAAGGTGGTTGTCCCTGGTCAGGTAGCTCCTCTGCATAGCTTTCCTCCAACTATGGCTCAGGGACTCAGGATCCCTCCACCTGTGGCTCTCTCAACCCCTCACCTGACACAGTACCCGGAGCCCTCCTTATTTGGCCAAACAATGAGGAATGGAGAGAGAATATTAAGGTTTGTGTTGTTTTATGGGCCAGCTCACGAATGACCCATATCCCTTTTGCTCTCAATCCACTGTGCAGAACTCACTCACATGACTGCACCTAATTAATTGCCAGGGAAGCTGGGAAATGTAGTCCATCTATGTGTCCATGAGAAAAAGGAAATGGTTTACAGAACAACTGGTCAGTCTGGTCAACTCTCCAACTATAAACATAAAATTGTTTGTAGAATTAAATTGGATAAGTAGGTGCTAGCTTAGAGCAGTGCTTAGTGTGCCATAAATATTCTGTGTGTGTGTGTGTGTGTGTGTGTGTGTGTGTGTGTGTGTGTGTGTGTGTGTGTTTGCCTTGCAAAGAGAACAACAAATGCTTCAGGAAGGAAATGGAAATTGTGGGTTGTGAGAGCAATCCTCTTCAATGTTTTCTTTTAGAGTGTATCAGGAAAAAGTCCTCAGTACGAAATAGTCCATTAGTATCAGTGAAAAATACTTCAAAAGAAAATATAGTCCATTAGCCCTTGGCACCCTTGGAAAGAGCTCTGTCTGACAGATGCACTGTGGCTGCCCAGCTCTGTCAGTGGGGTCCTCTGCCTTCCTTATCCTTCTCTACTGCTTCTTTTCCAACTAATTGCTTCCCTCCTCCCTCTGCCATCCCCAATTCGTGCACACTAATTCCCCCTCGCATTGAGGATTATAATGGGAGTGGAATCAGGACTGATAAAGGGAGAAGAGGGGTGAATTAAATCAGAGGAATAAGTAGGGCAAGATAGGTCCCCTAAAAGAGAATTAAGTAGAATTTGGCCTTAGAGAAAGGCCCAGACTAATTCACTTGCTTGTGCTGCTGAGTATGCAAATCAATAGAACAGAGAGTAGGGGGACTGCTAAGGCCAGTGTTTTATAATCAAATAAGTTTTTGCCTACCCCAGATGTTTGGGTCCTCAGGCTTCTCAATCTACTTGGCGTTCCCCCTCCACACCCCGGTTGATGAGATCATAAATAGGAATGGAGAAATTCTGCATCCCTTCCTGCATGTTCCAGGGATGATGATTTTATTGTATTTGAACAAGTATTTGCTTTTCAAAGACACATTAAGGGGATTATTTCTTTTCCCTTTCACCATTTCAATCCCTACCTTGAAAAAAACAGCAGGAAGAAACTATTAACTGATGCATGCTGCTTTTAGAGCTATCTGGGGGGGACAGCTCCATCTCCATTAAGCATCTAGTTGTTGACAGCTGCAATAGACTTTGTAATGAACTCTGCGATTAGAAGGCTGGGGGCCAGTGGGGAGGGGGCTCTAATGGTGGCCTGGGAGGCAAGTCCTTCTCTGAAGAGGTCCAAGAATGGGTTAGAGGAGAGCCGCTGCCACATGTGTGCAAGCTGAGGGGCAGGCTGCAGAGTGATAAATAGGGATCATTTGGAAGAAAGGACATGACAAGTTAAAGTAAAATAATGACTGCGGCTCACAACTCAGAGCTTTTATCCAGACACAGGCTAGTCTTGCTCTACTTGGGGGAGGGAAGGCTACAGATTTTCTCTGATTCAGGAAGAGAACATAAAAACAAAAGGCGCCTGGTCTTGGGACGGGGGTGAGAGGGGAAGGGGAGATTGGAGATTCGGGCCTGGTACAGGAGCTAGAGGAAAGTGGGAGGAGGAATAGGTTGAAGAAGGGAGGCATGCAGGTGAGTGCAGAAGACTCAGGACTCAGTACCTGGAACTGCTCAGGGTTCCTTTTTCAGAAACGAGGAGGATAAGGATCAGTGCAGAGCCATCTTCTCCATTAGGGCAAAGAAGAACTCTGTAGATGTTTTTTCCTTTTAACAAGTTTTGCTTTTCCTTGTGGAAAATGGAACCTATTAAGGTGAATCTCCTTATGGGAGGGAGTTGCAATGTTTGGTTGTTAAAAACCTGGGCTTGAATTCCAACTCTGCCATTTGCTAGCTGCATGATTTTTTTAGAAGTTCATTAACTTCTCTGAACTTTAGAGATCAGTGAAGATTAAAAGAATAATGTATGTAAAACAGCACAGGGACCAGCACACATTAGTCATTTGTCAAAAGTTAACTGGTGTAAAAAAATGCTTACTTGGACCAAGGAGATGACTAGAAATTTGGGAAGGCATTTCAGAGAGTCTGATAGAGTTGTCTTCATTCAAACAAAAATCCCTTTGTTCTTAGGAGTTGTCCCCATTTGGAGTCAGAAGATCTGGGTCCTGGTCAGAATGCTACCTCTGACAAACTATGGGACCTGCAGGTAGCCTGAGCAAGTCCTTCAGGACCCAGGCTCTCATGTGTAAGATAGGGAGGACATGGAGTGCTTGATCGGCCTCATAGGGGTCTCACGGGGATCTCTAAGGCAAACCTGAAAGCACCTTGTGGAAGTGAGACTCTAGGCAAACACTAAGGGCTTACTAAGAAGGGCAGATGTTCATTGAGCAGGATGGGTGGTCTCTGGAGGGCAGAGGCTAGAATGGCTCAGGGGTGAGAAGCTCCAGAAAGAGGAGAGAAGAGGAAACTGGAGGGAACAGAGAGCTTGGAAGGCTCACATGGGAGGTGGGAGGACTGAATGGACCTTTTGGTTGGTTAGAGGATCACAGTTAGAACCAGAAAGAACCAAACCCCAGGACCAAGGGTGGCTGTAGGAGGCAAATTGCATGGTATGTGAATTACATCTCAATAAAGCTGTTAGCAAATAAACACACATTATGGCAGGGTGATAAGTGCTATGAGGCAGAATAAAACAGCAGCAGAGGATAGGTGGGGTATATTATTTAGATAGAGTGAATAGGGAGGGCTTCTCCAAAGATGTGACATTTAAGTGGAGACCAGAAAGAAGTGAGGGAGCAAGTGATGCAAATATATTGGAGGAAGAGTGCTCCAGGCTGAAGATACAAGTGTAAAAGGGGTTGAAACCACAGAGAGTTTTCCATGTTCGGAAATTCCCCAAAGGTCAGTGTGGCTAAAGCTGAGAAGGAGAGAGAAGTGTTAGCCAATGAGGTCTCAGAGAGAGGCACTAGCCCAATTACATGGGGATAGTATGGACCCAGGCTGAGAGTTTAGACTTGATATTTGGTGCAATGGGGTGGTGTCTTTGACTCAGCCAAACGATATATGTGGATTCATTTTTTTTTTTAATCATTCTGCTTATGGGTGGAGAATTGTCTTCTGAGGGTGAAGTGAGTGGTAATGCAGGTAAACCAGCTCTTTAGAGGGGAAAAAGGCCTTGGTTTGTAATGTCTGCTAATTCCTGTGGTGTAAATGCTCTCACCATGGCCAATTTCAAACTACCAACAATTCAACCATGGTCTCTTCAAAATCCTGAAAATACAAGCAGTCAGCTCTTGTGAGCCATCATGAGTCAGCTGCAGCACGCTGCTTGCAGGAGACTAATCAAGAGACTTCCAGAGCAGCAGTAACATGGTGAGAAAAAGTAATCAGATTTGGGGTATATTTTTAAAGCTTCCTCCTATTATGCATGAGGGTAAGTGATGTTCTTGCTTTATCACACTTTATCCTCATACTAGTCCAGAGCCACCCTTTGCCTATAGAATACCTTTGTGCAAATCAGAACAAAGTGCCCCTTCCTCCAGGAGCAAGGAGCCTTGAACAGTGACACAATGGTGTAGGGTATACAACGTGGGCCCCATTGCAGCCTCACGCTCTCCTCAGCTTCCCTGTGCAGGGCACAGCCTGTCAGATCCTAAAGCAGCAGCCCTTGTAATAATGCTGGTGAAGATGCCACTGTAGTTCCTAGTTTTTCTTAAAACCTCTTTGAGATATTTCTTGTCAGTACCTCAGGTGCATGCCAGCGGAGGCTTTGGTCCCAAAGTATATTTGCAAGCCTGAGCTGTCAGGTATGTCACGCTGCAAGGGCAAGGAGGTGGAAAGGAAGAGAAAGAACGAAGAGACGTAGAGTCAAAGACTTTTATCTCTGGAGAGGTGGCAAGCCAAGGTGAAGAGAAAGGAACAAAACACCTAATGAAGTTCATGCTTAGTGAGAAGGATTTCAAATATCTTCACGTTAATTTGGGGAAAAAATTTGCATCATTTGAAAAAGAGCCTCAGAGAGGTTAAGGAGCATGCCCAGGGCACACAGCTGATAGGTGGCATCTGGGGCAATAGCCTGTACTCTTTCCACATAATCTCGATGGGCAAGGGAGCCCCACTCTTTTAGTGTCCACTCTTCCTCAGATCATGGTCATGATTCTGGGAGCAATCAGACCACTTCCTGATGTATTTTAGGAACTTGACATCAAGGCAGTTGTATGGGGGTCATTTTCTTCGTTCATTCAACAAACATAGATTGTGTATTATCTACCAGGCAACCCAGTCAGGTAATGGGGCTGTTGCGATGAATATGTCGTTGTCTGTGACCTTATAAATTACTCAACACTCCTCTTTATGTTTCCTTTTACAATCTGGAGCTCATGTCCCCTTTGCTCACTCCCAGTCTATCCATGGCTTGAAGGGAATCCAGGATGCTCACGTGGTTTGACCTTTCCCTAAGCAACTGTGGGAAATGGAATCTGGACACATGGAAGGGGTTAAAAATGGCAACTTCCCTTTCCTGTGCCCAAAATATGGCTTTGCTCCTTCCTATGCCAATCTCTGAGCTGACAAATTTGGGACTGCCAACTGCAGAATTTCTGGACAGCATTAGGTCGGCCCTCCAACTGTGCCCATTTATACATTCCTGGTCTCCCTGTTTCTGACCGAGGAGTAAGAACCTGTCTTGTGGGGATGTGGGGCACTTCCCTAGAGCAGGGCCCCTTCTTGGCTTTGGGAAGGACCAGAGGATTAGGCTGGAAGTTTTTTTCACGGAAATGGAATTCAAATTGGAACCTTATGTCTGGTTTCTCTGGGCTGCAGAGCATGGCTACAGCATGGCCTACATGCGCCAGACCTGGCCTCCTGAAGGTCTGCTGACTCCCTGAGTAGACAAGCACACGCTTTCTCCCCAAGGCAGAGACTGCATGTACATCCTTTTCCTGTAAGAATGTTCTTTGGGTGAAGAGATAGTTTAATGCGATGCCCATGTACATCTGCATGAACGTGTGTGTGTGTGTGTGTGTTTGTGTGTGTTTGTGTGTGTGTGAGTTCTGCATTCAGGAAAGCAGATGGATAGGTTAGCATTGGGCTGCTCTGAGTTCTCACGTTGTATTCACTACCTAGGAGGCTGCTCATTATAGCTGCTTAGCTGGGTTTGAATCTCTACTCTGTAACTTATTATCTGAGTGACTTCCTGAGGGAACCAGTTATCTACTGCTGCAAAATAAGATGCCCAACACATAGTGGCTTAAAACAATAATTTATTATTATTATATTTCACAATTCTGTGATTCAGGAATTAAGTCACAGTGGGACTGTTCTGTATCGCTTTATGATGTCTGAAGCCTCACCTGGGATGGACTGAATGGCTCAACACTGAACAAGCTGGGGGCTGTTTGGGGACTCTCTTTCTCTCCCTACATATATGCATGTGTATATCAGTCAGGGTTCTCTACAGGGACAGGACATATATGTATATATATATGGGAGTTCATTAAGTAATATTAACTCACATGATCACAAGGTCCCATGATAGGCTGTCTGTATGATGAGGAGCAAGGAAACCAGTCCAAGGGCCAAAGCTGAAGAACTTAGAGTCCATGTTCAAGGGCAGGAAGCATCCAGCACAGGAGAAAGATGTAGGCTGGGAGGCTGAGCCAGTCTAGCCTTTTCACATTTTTCTGCCTGCTTTATATTCTAGCTCCACTGGCAGCTGATTAGATGGTGCCCACCCGGAGGTGGGTCTGCCTCTCCCAGTCCACTGACTCAACTGTTAATCTCCTTTGGCAACATCCTCACAGACACACCCAGGATCAACACTTTGCATCCTTCATTCCAGTCAAGTTGACACTTGGTGTTAACCATCATGATGTGGAAGGGTTGATATGTATGTCTGTGTGTGCATGTGTACATATGACGAGATAGACAATCCTTGGGGGCAGAGGCCGTGACTCTTTTGTTCCTCACTCTATACCCAGGGCCCAACACTGTACCTGGTCCACAGAAGATACTTAATGCATATTTATTAAATAAATGAACAGATTGTTCTCAAATCTGCAGTATGTATGGTCAAAAGAAAGAAGGCAGTTATGACAAGAAAGAGTGAGGGTAGGAGAGGCAGTCCTCTCAAAGAGCCTTCTTTTTATTCTCTCCACATGCATAAGTGTTGCACAAGTCATCTCTGAAATAAGTGGAGAATTCCGTGTATTTTGCAGTTAATAAAGCCTGAGGCACTCAGGGCTCACAGATTCTTACCTACATACTAGGATAATGTAAAAGGCCTGCATGAATTGATACAGGCTTCTCTGATTAAAAGGTTCTGGGAATAAATGGTAGATACAGGGTACTTCGAGATTTTTAGATGACAAATCAGCTGGAAGTGTCCTCCACTGTAATTTTTACCTCTCCATATTTTGGCTGTTAGTATAAGATCCTTCAGCTTCTGCCATCCTTCATTTCATCCTCAGAAATGGCACTTCCCAATATAGAATGGTACAGGAATACTTTAGAATAGAGGGAAATGAGGGGAAATAGCACCGAAATGATGAGTGTGTTTGCGTCCTCCCTCTCTATGCCTCTGTGCTGTGTAGAATGCAGCTGGTAGCACATTTCCTCCCCCGCACCCCCTCTGAGAATCAGGCCCAGCTCTGCGGGGAGGGGTGTGTAAAGCCCACTCCTGGCCCGAAGGAAGGACCCGGTTGTGATGTCTGCTGTTGCAGTATCAGGCCAGACAGGAGCGAGGGGAAAACAGCTGTCATCAGAGAGGTGCTGCTACTGTTGTTCTTTGGAAAATGTGATTCTTTCTACCAACCAGTAGGCAGATGCCCAAAGATCCTCAGAAAAGGTATACGCCTAGAATTTGGAGCACACATCCAGGCTCTGAGGCTTATAGAACTAGGATTAAAACTTACATTGAACCTTAGTCCTCTTGTCTAAGCCCTTCTCCATGCAAAAGGGGAAACTGAGGCCCAGGAAAATGTGGCGACATAGGTGAATCAGCAGCCCAGCCAGGCCCGCGAGTCAGGCTTTTGACTCCAACGTTAGTGTTCAAGGCTCCAGATGTGAGCATTCCTTGTAAACTGTAAAACACTCTGGAAGGAAGATCATTATTCATGTTGTTACGTTCCTGTGTCCCTTGGGCGTATGGATGGGAAATGTAAGTGAACAGGAGGTGCGAGTACATTTGAGAATCTCCCTTCTCTTCAGAACAGCCATCACCTCGTGTCCTCTTCTTCCTGAAACCTCTCCCACCCCACCCTCCACAAACTGATCCTCCCCTGGACTCTGGCTGCTGCACAGTTTCCTACACCTGGGTTTGGCTGGAAACAACACCCAAATAGAAGAGAGGAGGATGCGGGATAGAAGGTGGACTGTGAAGGGCTCAGGCCAGGCTTTCCCCTACAAGAACAAATGGATGAAATGGGTGTGCTCCAAAGAAGGGCAAGATGGGTCCCCTTCACCTTCAGCCTCACATCGTTCCTGGCCCCAGTCCCCAAATGTCCCGGGAGGTCTATGCAGAGTCCTTGTTCTCAGCCCATGGCAGCGTCCTCACCCGTCTCTGTTGTCAGGAGCCTGGCAGCCTCTGTAAATTGAGTCTGGGAGGAAATGAGATCCTCCTTACACAGGGCCATTTCCAGGCTTCCTGAACCACTGAGAGTGCTGGAGGAGAGGATGAATATTTTATAAAAGGCCATAAAACATAATTTGTTCCTTTGAGTGAATTAGAGACTGTAGTTAAAAAAAGAGAGAAGTTACCATCAGTGGACCAGGAGTTTTGCATTATTTAGCCCCAGCTATTTCATTACATCTGTAAAGCAGGAGAACCAGAACATTAAAATCACACCCTTTGCTCCTCAGGAAGGGAAGCAGAATCTTAAGAGACCCAAATGCCTACAACATAGACTCACCAGGCAAGGAGCAGCGGCTCTCTGCCTGGAATGTGCTCACAGGGGTGACATAAATGCTTTGGATGGAAACAGGCAAGCAGCCTGTCCAGCTCACCACACCGCTCCCATCTCATTGCATCACAGGGGGAAAGGTGAGCCAGTGGACCTAGTGGGGTGTTCTTCTTCTGTTAGGATCTTCCCTCCTCTCCTGAAGCAACTCCCTTTCCTTCTTCCAGACTGGAAGGGGAATTTGAGCCCACAATAGAGAACAGCCTAAAAGTGCACATCAGACATCCCTGCTCCAGTCTCTGCATCCCACCAGGAATAGTGCCTTACAAGTAATGTCTTTGAAACCTTGCCTTCCCATCCTCTTTTGGGGACCTGTCCTATCAACAGATATTTAGTCTTCTGTAATTTCTTCTCTTTTTCAATCATAGGCTTTTCCACATTTCTGACTCTGGGAGAAAACTGAAAAAAAATTTTTTTTTTTTTTGATGCAAAGCAATTTAACTTCCTTTGCCTTAAGGTCTCCATCACAAACCATATCCTAGGCTTGACCATTATTAACCTTAAAGTACTTTAATTTGTTTGTAGAACTAAAAATACCTTTTACCCCATGAATACTACATCTATCAAAATAAACAATAGATATGAATTTTAAAACTATGATTTCCTTAGCTATGTCAAAGGTTCAAGATCAATCTCTTGGGGAATCGTATTCAAAGAACTTATGCTTCCTTCCAGTGGTAGAAGAGGCAGGAAAATATTTTC
Organism: Cheracebus regulus; assembly: GCA_963574635.1. Lineage (NCBI taxonomy): Eukaryota > Metazoa > Chordata > Mammalia > Primates > Pitheciidae > Cheracebus > Cheracebus regulus. Next base: position 29,545 of record CAUYQU010040649.1, read on the forward strand.
CCCATTTTTACAGAACATGCCCTGAAAGTCATGGCTTTTTTATTCTTCCATGGACTGGCATTTGGTATTCCTTCCTTTTGTGCCTGCTATTTGGGGCAATTTCTGCAATTAGACGTAGCTTTGTGTGTTTTGTTCAGCTCTCCTTCCATCACCCCACTCCTCCCTGCTTCTCTCTCTCTCTCTCTCTCTCTGTCTCTCTCTTTCACACACACACACATACACACACACACGTGCAGCTGCACAGCATTTGCTTTTATTCCACCAGCACCTTGAGAAGGATGGTGTTGCAGCTGAAAGGAGATCCTTTTGGACCCGTGTCATTCCTTATATCACTTGCTTAGTAACTGGTGCTGTCTGCACAGAAGCCACCTGGTCCTTTCTCTCTCCTTCTTGGTTGCTTGATCCTTCTTCTATCCCTCATTGTTACTCATCAACTCACATTTATCGAGCACCTGCTTTGTGAAGGACATTGTGCAAGGCCAGGTGGGGAAGGTGTAGTAACAGGGTCCTTGTTCTCAGGATGATTGGAGTGCATGAGAAACTTGTGATTCTCTCTGACCTGCCACTTTGTCCTGGGAGAATTTGCTATTTATAACCTTTGAGGTAGAGTCCTGCTGAACATGAAATTAAGAGATCTGGATTTCGGTCATTATAGCCTTTAAGACCATGGAAAAGTTATTTGCTCACTTTATCCTCCTATTCTGGCATCGGCAAAATTATGCAGTTGGTTGAGATAATTTTCACCATCCCTCCCAGTTCTTAATTTCTGTGATCTTATGTTCTTGTGTTCTATAATGTACAAGTGCCTCAGAATGTGAGGCTTGGTGAGAAATAGGGTTTTGTGGTTAAATCCCTCTGGGAAACATTGGGTTAAATAAGGTTAAGGGATGTATCAGAGGCTTTACTATTCTAATGTCTGTTGTGAACCTCTCTGAGATAAAGTGTAAGATTCCTAAACTCATTTAATTTGGGTGGGTGTGTATGCAAATCAAATCAATTTTTTATCAAACTAATCTATTTTTCTTCTGAGTTAAAGAATTTACATCTCTAGGTGGCTGGTTCTTTCATCAGGAGTGGAACTACAGGGTGGAGTGCTCTGTCTGTGTAAATATCTATTAACATGGTGAGAACTAGAATTGTGTAGAATACAGTTTGGGAAGGTGAAGAAAGAGAGCTTCCCACGTGGGCTCTGGACTCAAGAATGGTGCATTTTTTTAAATATCACCATATCACCCAGGCTAGAGTACAGTGCCATGAGCATAGTCTTACTGCAGCCTCCAACTCCTCGGCTAAAGCCATCCTCCTGCCTCAGTTTCCCATGCTGGGACTACGGGCATGTGTCACCATGCCTGGATAACTTAAAAACAAAATTTTTGTAGAATAGTTGCATTTGAAACCTGCTCAGGTACCCACTGGCTCTGTGAGCTGGTAATTAAACTTCCTGTCCTTCTGTTCTCATTTTTAAAAGGAGGCTAGGAAAAGCTTCTACCTCATACCTCTTAGGAATGTGCTTGGAATGTAGTATGCATTCACAAAACACTTATCATTAGCTATTACTATCTTAAGTCAATATTTATTGAAAAGTTAATAAAGAGAAGAAAATTACAACATTTTAGCCACTGTCCATGATCCCTTTGGAGATGCAGATAGGATGCCAGAGTTAGACAACAGGTTGCTTCATTTCAGTGGTAGAGTTAGCTCAGAAAATGGACAAAAATTCACACCAGTTCAATATAAACAAAGTGAAGATCTCTGCAGAAAGCCATGGTAGGAGGAGAAGTAAGCAATAGGAAGAATGAAAAAGTTGGACAAAGTCTTTTGAAATTAATTTCATGATCCATGTTCAATTCTCTTTTTACAGCCATATTGTTGTATTTATCTTCTAAGTAGGAATGCAAATAGGCGTACTGGTCAGGAGAGACAGGGTTATGCTGCAGTAGCAAACAGTCCACAAAGCTTAGTGGGTTATAGCAAAGGACTATTTAATTCTCAGACTACATAGCCATTACTGGCATTCTTAGGGTTCTGCTCTCTTGCTTTTTTTTTTTTTCTTTTTCTTTTTTTTTTTTTGAGACAGGGTCTCACTCTGTCACTCGGGCTGGAGTGTAATGGCATGATCTTGGCTCACTGCAACCTCCACTTCCCAGGTTCAAGCAATTCTCCTGTCTCAGCCTCCCAAGTAGCTGGGATTACAGGCACATACCACCATGCCTGGCTAATTTTTTGTATTTTTAGTAGAGATGGGGTTTCACTATGTTGGCCTGGATTGTCTCAAACTCCTGACCTTGTGATCTGCCCGCCTCAGCCTCCGAAAGTGCTGGGATTACAGGCGTGAGCCACCGTGCTCAGCCTCTATGTCTTTCAATCTGGGTTGTAGGCTGATGGTTACTGCCTGCCCAAGTGCTATGGATCATCATGGCAGAAGAAAAGAGCACTGGCAATTAAATGCTGCAGACCAGATATGACACACGGGACAACTCATCAGCTGGAACTAGTCACGTGACTCTCACCCAACCATATGAAAACCAAGAAGGCTGCAATCTTACCATGCACCCAGGAGGTGAACAGGCTGGAAATGTCTGTCAAATAGCAGCCATGGCTACCATTGTCTGGCATTAGGGTCACAAAATGTTTGTCTCCCCCAGGCAAAATACACTTACTTACTCCCTAAGGAAGACAGCCTAAAAGTCCTGCCCAGTCCTGGTGTCAAGCTGAAACATGAGGGTCTCTTGTGGTGTATAATAGTGCAGTTTTCACATTAGCGAGCCATATGTTCTAATGTCCATATCAGCTGTGAATGTGGATCCTTTCCATGCTGAGAGTTAGGCTCCAAAAAGATAAGTAATCTTTTCTCTCCTACAAGACAAGAAATGATTCATTCAAAGTGGGATGACTGCAATCGATATTCCCATTCAGGAAAGGGGAAGATGGGGGAAGCACAGGAGGCACTGGTCTGTAACGACTCTGAAATCCTGTGAAACAGAATTCACCCCTCATTTGGCTGCCTGGCCCATGGCTTCTCCCTCTGGAGGGTCTTCTTTCTGTTGCCCTCCTTGCTCCTGTCAGAGATGGAAATTGCAGATGATATTGAGCAACTTTATTGGGCAGCTTCTTGTCCATAATAATTTAGGGGCCCAATGGTACTTTACATCATGAAAAGTCATGAATGGTTTTGTCCAGGTCATGGTTTCTTTGGCAGGATGACTGTCTTAAAATCTTCTTAGGCCACCTGTAATCCAAGCACTTTGGAGGCCAAGGCGGGTGGATCACCTGAGGTCGGGAGTTCAAGACCAGCCTGACCAACATGGTGAAATCCGGTCTTAAAAAAAAAAAAAAAAAAAAAATATATATATATATATATATATATATATATATATATATATATATGTAAGTGTATTTTGCCTGTGGGAGCCATAGTTCTTCTCAATGTGAACCTAACACCAGTAACTTGGATCTATATATCATCTGTGGGATGTTACAGCTTTAGTCTTATTTTTCCTCTCTCTTACCTGAGTCAGTTTGCCCAATTCATTAATTTTGGAAGTGATAACTTCAGTTAAACTTTTGCCGCAAAATGACTTACTCCATTCAGAGGAGCTGACGATGGACATGACTGCCCTATGCTTGATTTGTTTCATGGCATGAGCTGAAGTACTCATCAGTTTTTCTTGTATAAAGGGCTTTTAAGTTTTGTTTACTTCTTTGGGGAATGAAAGGCAGCTGCCTCTGTCTACCCCGAAAATCCTCACCCTTCTGGACTCTCTCCTGTCCGTTTCATCTCTGCTTGCTAACCGGCCAAATCTTTTCTGAACTCATCAATATCTTGTACTACACTGTCAGATGCAGCCAACAGTGGCCACCATACAATATAACAAGCTGTTTTTCAACCCCCTTCCTAGATACGCAAGATTTTAAGCATATCATCTGCCTTCTAAGTTATCACAGGAGACAGGTTTCCAAATATTTTTCCATTTGTAACATGGATTGCCTGCAATGGCCTCCTACAAAATTTCTTCAATGTCTGTCATCCAGCCACAGCACCAATGTCACATTTTAAGTTTTTACTTTCAGTAGCTTCTTACTTCAGTTTGGATAGACTTGATTCTGGTATGGGAACAAATCAATCCCTGAATAACCAGAGGATTAGGGCAATAAGGGTTTGTTTCTCACTCATGCTACTATTGCTTCAGCTGGAGGCCAAGCTTCCTGCCACCCCACCTAGAACACACCTCACTCTGACAGAGCAGCCACCATCTTGAATAAAGCTGGTCATTGTGTCTGGCATGAAAAAAGCTCTGAGGAATTAAATATTTTGGTTTAGAAGTGACACACATCACATCTGCTTATAACTCACCGTCCAGAACTACTTGCCTGGTACCACACAGCCACTAGTGAGTGACAGAGTAAAATTCTCCATGTTCCTGAAAAGTAGAGGGCTGGAGACATTTGGAAAACAGCATCAATGATTATCACAGGAAGGGAATTGGATGAAGATGCAGACTGCAAACTTAGGATATTAACAAGCTCTCTTGGGAGCCTCCCCGAAGGATAAGGAGTTTGTTACAGATTTATTTCTTGGCACGAATAGTAATTTCCTGAGGCTGTTGATTGGTGTGGTACAGATGTCTAATGCATTTCTTTTGTAATATATAGCTTCAGTCAAGTGAAAGCTGTGAGATTTTTCAAGTGAATTATGGAACATCATCATCACCATCACTACTTTGTAATTGACATCATCATCCTCATTAAAAATTGGACAAAGCAGCTAATCATGAATAGTGCTTCTTTATAGCATATGTGTTTGCATTTGTCCCCCAAACTCTATCCACTTGCTTACAGGGGAAGCCCAGGAGGAGGGAAATGGTCACAGTGCATCCAGAGACTAAATTAATAGAAGGGAGCTTCAGGCCGAAGTGTTGTGTTATCAAGTGTCAGCAGGTCACATCAATTAGTTTGTGGAATCAGTGGGTGCTACTGCAGGAAATTAACCCTCGAAGTTCAAGATATCTGATTTCTTTTTAATGTAACACTCAGATGATCACATTTTTGGGGTGTGTGTGTGTGTGTGTGTGTATGTGTGTGTGTGTGTGTGGAGTAGAGGGAGGGAAACAAAAGGAAAATAGCAAAAATTGGCTGCAAAGTATAGAATTACCCACACATCCCTTTTTCTCCCTTTTTTCCTCAGGATTCAAAGCTGTCTTCTCACTCCAGCAGAAAAAGTAGGAGGAGGTTAAGAGGCGTCAACATGACCCAAGCCCTGGGGAAAAGGGCGAATGAGGGAACCAGAAGAAGGGGTATGGGCCAGGTGGAATGCTGTGTGTGGACAGAGGAGCTTCCATGTTCTTCCAGTTATTCCCTGAAGAACTGAAGGATGAGGGGCAGAGCCTTATCCAGAGTGAGACAGTGAGAAGAGGGACACGGGGTCAGACTCATCACCCCTGCTTCTCACTGGCTCTGAGTGACTTGGATTCCACAGTGGAAAGCTCAAGAGTGGAGTGGGTAGCCCTAGGGAGGGTGTATGTATGCTTGTGCACAAGCGTTGTGTTCTCTCAGTAAGAGGTAAGGGAGCTGACCACTCGCCACTCCATCCTCACAGCCAGAGGCCTGTGGGTGACAGGGCCAGGAGGAGAACCATTCCCAGAGTTACACAGAGAAAGAGGAAAACTTCAGGGATCCTATTACCAGAGTGATGACAGTGCAGGCACGTGCACATGCGCGCGCGCACACACACACACACACAGAGCAAAGTAAAAATGTAAAAAGAAGCCTGGCAGATAGATCATTCATGATCACTTATATACCTGAAATGGGTATATTTTGGAGTCTGGGGCAGAGGTCAGAATATAAATGGTTATCACATGATGCTTCATGTTATCTGTGCTCATCTTCTTGGGCACGTACATCCATTCTTAGGTGATTCTTCCCATGGATGCCCCCGACATGCTCCTGACCTGCTGTAGATCATGTGTTCCACTGGAAGGCCAGCGTGGCCCCAGAAGGATGGGGCCCTTGAGGTCCAGTCTCGGTTGTTGGTTTCCGGGGCCTCCCTGTCTCTTGGCTTTCATTTGACCTCACTTACAACCCCTCAGCCTTCTTTGCCAATTGCCCTTTCTCCTGACCTTGATCAGTAGATTGAGGACTGCTGTGAAGGACTCGGTTCTGGTCATTTCTCTTCATTGTCCATATTCTGTTTCTCCAAAAGAACTTAGTGCCATGAATTTATATATCTCTAGATGTTTTAAATTCATAAATTATAAATTTCTTTTTCATATTCCAGACCTGAATAAATAACTGCCTCCTTGATGTCTTCATTTGCATGTATAATTTCCCTCTCCAATTTAATAGGTCTAAAGGTGAGGTCTTGACACATCCCAACTTGTTTAACCCCTTGCCCTCTCTTTCTTACTAAAGGGCAACACCTACCTACCTAGTTGCTCGAACCTGGCATTGGCTTCTTATTTCTCATGTTCTATTGATGAGCAATTCCTGCTGATTCTATATTCTAAACGTACCTCCTCAGTTCCTCTCACCTCCTCTCCACTCTAGCTCTACCCACTCTACCTTTCTCTGGCCCAAGTCAACATCGTCTTTTCCCCAGATGACTGCCATTTCCTGGTCTTTCTATTTCTTCTTCTATCTCTTCATAATTCATTCCCCTCACAGCCTCCAGGCAAATCACATCACGTCTCTCCTCTGCTTGAAAACCATCATTGGCTTCATACCACCCTTAAGATGAAACCCCAACACCTCACCCTATAAGATGGTACCCTAGCTGATTCTTCAATCTTATCTTGCACCTCCCTTTTCCTTGCCCATTCTACACCCAGCACAGGACCTGCTTTATGACCCTGAACATCCACGACCTTTCTAGCTCGGGGCTTTTGCACCTGTCAGTCCAGAATGCTCTTCTCTGCTTTTGGCACTGTGGCTTTGTTTGTTTGTTTGCTTGTTTATTTGACAGAGTCTTGCTCAGTCGCCCAGGCTGGAGTGCAGTGGCACAATCTTGGCTCACTGCAACCTTCACCTCCCAGGTTAAAGCAGTTCTCCTGCCTCAACCTCCTGAGTAGCTGGAACTACAGGTGCCTGACATAATACCCAGCTAATTTTTGTATTTATAGTAGAGACAGAGTTTCGCCATGTTGGTCAAGCAGGTCTTGAACTCCTAACCTCAGGCGATCCACCTGCCCCAGCCTCCCAAAGTGCTGGGATTACAGGCGTGAGCCACTGTGCCAGGTTCCATTCTCCCCTTTCGATTGTCAGTTGAAATACCATCTCTTCAGAGGGAACTTTTCCAGTCACCCTTGCAAACTTGAGTCCCCAGGTTCATTTCTGACATGGCATCCCATTTATCCTCCTCAAACCATTTACTGCAGTATGGAAATATCTTACTTATTGTCTACTGTTAACATTTTCTATCCAGAATGTCATTTATTTATTGCATGAAAATGTATGATTATCAAAGCAGATATTTTGTATAGATCACTGATAGATCCTTAGCACCTGGCACCATGTTGACACCCAGTAGCTGCTCAATAAATACTTTTTAAATAAACAAATGACTGCTATGACCATGGCAAACATCTGAATCTAGATACAACCACAAAAAATAACATCAAAATCTGTGCTGGTATGAAACTGGTGCTTGGTGAATGCTGGGGAAACAATCATCTGCCTCTGGAAGCCACTTGGCAGTGTCTGTAGATAGAGCTGTGTCTTCCTTTACCTGGGAACTGGCACTTCTGAAGGTGTGATCGTACTTATCCTTAATATACAGTTGAGAGGAGTGATCTAGGCATAGAGTTTTTCTTAAACTAAGAAATGAGTCTATTTCACAAAGCAACTAAAAACTGAACTCTGATTCATGAATTTGCTAAGGGCTTTTCCTTTTCAGGGGAACCTCCCCGGGCAGAGTGAAACCTCTCTTGGGCACAACCTCATGCTTGATGTGAAGGTAACCATGGAACATCAGCTCTGCCTGTAGGGTGGCAGGCAGCCCAGCCAGGCTTAACCCGCGTGGTACTCAAATGGAGGAGGTTCTTGACATCTTATCAGGGTGTGTACTCTTCTGCAGAATGCAAGTGCCGTCCCATGCTTTGCCAGGGTTGGTTTTGAAGAATTACTGACCTAGTTGACAATCTCGTGAATGAAACTGGCAATGATGAAAACAAACCTGCAGACGAATCATTCATTACAAATTTTGGAAACAAAAACAGAAAGCATCGTGGGTTAGTCAATTTATGACTCATAAAATAACGACGGATAGCTGGATGAAGGTAAAGAGTACCTTTTATGTTGTATTTGCTGTTGGTTTCCTTTTCTTTTATTTCAAAGATTTTTTTTTAGACATAGCAACTTCTGTGTGGAGTCTAAATTGCTTAATGACATAGCCTGTAAGTGAGAAAACTCCTCTGGATGACTCCTTGTACTTGCTTTCTCTCCCTTCACTGAGACATGCAAGGTGAGAGAAGGGAGTGGAAATGTATGAGACGGGCAAGCTGCCTGCTTTCCTGTTGTGATGTGGCTTGGAGAAAAAGAACAAAAGTCCCTTACTCAAGCTGTAACTCCCAGCCAGGCAGCATCAGAGGCCCAAGAAGCCATTAACCACAAATTAACCCCTTGATTTAGGGAACTAAGGACCTTCCTGAGGCTCTGCATGCCTAGCTAGGCTTAACTTTCACCTCATCATGAATTTTTGTTTATTTTAAAGCTAAAAATCATGACCAGAGGTGTAGATTTCAGATGCCAATGACACGTATGTTGTATGAAGCAGCATGGTAAACTACGTGCCAGAAAAGCCTCACCTCTACATGCCCTGACTTCCCCTCACTGCAGACCCCCACAAAGGAAACTCACAGCTTGACTTTGGAGAGCAACCCACTTCCTTTATTGATGTTTGCTTTCTCACATCCACAAGCTTTCACAAAAAACTTTCTCTGCTACTTTATGCTGTGATCTCTTTTGATTTCTATCCTGGGGGATCAAAAAAGCCCACAGGTTATTGGTACCAAAAATCAGCTGTACAAGCACAGAAGAGGAGCAGAGGCTGTTGCCTGGCTCAACTGGAGAGGAGAAAGACTAAAGAAAGAGCATGCAGTCAGTTCTAATGCCAGCATCTTTCTTACCCACTCAACACCTGACCCCTTCCCGACACATCCAGGAGCCTTGGTTCTCTCTTTCCTCCAGCCCTCTGAGAGCGAATGCTGCTGAGAACCACTGTGGTTTTAAAATACTCTGTGCAATGCAAAGAACTCTCAGAGGCAACTTGTGGTTTAAGAGCACCTTTATGTGTCATTCTCATCATTAACCTCAACGAATGCATACTAATGACCTAATAATATGCACCAGAAGCTACGCAAAAACACCTTGTAGTTGTCAGCCAATTTGTTTTGGCTGCACCCAGCCAGAAAAGAGGAAACTGAGGCACAGAGAAGCAAATGTCAACCCTACCTGGAACTGTCAGTCTGAAAAGATCAGTTGAGTCTTCCCCTACCAGACCCCTACTTGTCTGGTCTGGTGAAGAAAGACAGAAATGAATGGAAAACCATTCTTATCCCCTTCTTGCTGGAGAGTTAGGGAGAGTCAACTGGCTCCTAACAACAAGTGCTGCCCTACTCAAATACTGCCAAGGGGGTCTCTGTTGTAACACGGCCTATCAGCAGAGGACATCTTTCTGGGAAAGCACCTACAATGTGGCTGGCACATATTCAATGCCCAGTAAATATAGCTATTATTTTTTCAATCAACACTCTTACATACTCCTTTTCCACTCGCCCTCTTCTCCCTTTTTTGGGGCTGCCCAATAAGCAGAAATTCTAGATGCATCCCCTGGGGGTGGCTGGAAGCAAAGGATCCCCAGGGGGCCGTGTGTCCTGGGCTGCAATATTTCTGCGGTGCTTCCATCTTCTGGCTCCTTCCCCACTGGGGCTGTTGCCTCATGCTCCCAGGATTCCGCCTGGAAAACTTCTGATGGGAAAGGCATTCATCCACTTGCCACCCTTTCTCTACCATCCCTTTGCAATTCTCGGAGAGTTGCAGCCTCACCCTCCTAGGTTTGCAAAGGTAGAGGGAGAATTTTATTGGAATTTAAATTGGAAGCTGTCAAGACATCTCAAAAATACTTCCTCTATTTTTTTTTTCCTGTAGATATTGGAGAGGTTGGCAAATGGGTCTTCCTAAAGACAGAAAAATACATGATTTAATGTTTTCTTTAGATTTCTGGATGAGTGGATGCACAGTGCTCCGTATGGTGTGGTGGGGCGGGGTGTGTCTTCTTATTGATGAAATACACTGCGCAGGTCAACTCGGTAAACCGAAATGAGAAAAGCCGATTGCGGGGGTGGAGGGGGTGTGGTATTAGGGTGCCGGCGCTTGTGGAGGGGGGCGTGAATGTGAACGTGTGAAAGGGAGAGGCGTGCCAGGAGAGCGCGGGAAAGCTTACTGGTGAGGCAAGTATGCGTCTATTTCCATGGCGCCCTGGCTCGCGGCAGCCCCTGGCTGGGCGAGGGGTGTGATGTGGGAGTGGGGTGGGAGGGGGCAGCAGGCGGGGCCTGCCACGTCACTTGGAGAGTGTGTGTTGGGAAGGAAGGGCAGAGCGGAGAGCCCAGCCACTGCAGCTGCGGCGCCGGCAGCTAAGCCTTGAGCCGTGGGGAGGTGGGTCCCCGCGCCCAGGCGCCGGGGTAGCCCAGGCCCCTGTGCTAGGCCTGCGGCGCGGCTCCTCGGGAGGAGGTGGTGGCTGTGGCGGCCGGAACCACGACCTTGGCCGGACTCAGCCCCGCTGTGGACGCAGGGCGGAGGCCGAGCACAGCCAGGAGTCTTTGCCGAGCCGGAGGGAGGCGCATCTGGCGCTTCGGTACCAGCGGGAGCCGGGGGTCCGGAGCGGCTGGAGGAGCGCAGTGGGAACTGGGAAGAGCAAGCCCGGCTGGAGGGCGGACCCCTGCGTCCCGGAGCCGAGTCTCAGGCACCTCTGGGGGCGAAGCCACGCGTCTTTTCGGGCAGCCAGTTTCACACGCGCCTGTGTGCGGTTCCGGGCATCCCAGTAAGCTCTAGCACCGGGGCGCGGGTAACGGGAAGCGCAGAGCCAAATCCCCGCCGCCCAGGTCACCTCCCCAGACCCAGCCTTTCGGGGATAGGGCTTCAGGGCTCACGGACCCGACAGCCAGGTCAGACCGCGAACCGGGAGGAGCGCGAGCCCCACCCTAAAGAGGGCGCAGCCGGGAACTGGGGAGCGAGTGCCGCGCTCCAGAGGTTGTGTCGTGGGCGCCGTCCTAGTGGCGGGGAGCGCACCGCCGAGGGGACATGAGATCGGAGAAATCCCTTACGCTGGCGGCGCCGGGGGAGGTCCGTGGGCCGGAGGGGGAGCAACAGGATGCGGGAGACTTCCCGGAGGCCGGCGCGGGCGGGGGCTGCTGTAGTAGCGAGCGGCTGGTGATCAATATCTCCGGGCTGCGCTTTGAGACACAACTGCGCACCCTGTCGCTGTTTCCCGACACGCTGCTCGGAGACCCTGGCCGCCGGGTCCGGTTCTTTGACCCCCTGAGGAACGAGTACTTCTTCGACCGCAACCGGCCCAGCTTCGACGCTATCCTTTACTACTACCAGTCGGGGGGCCGCCTGCGGAGGCCGGTCAACGTGCCCCTGGACATTTTCCTGGAGGAGATCCGCTTCTACCAGCTCGGGGACGAGGCTCTGGCGGCCTTCCGGGAGGATGAGGGCTGCCTGCCCGAGGGTGGCGAGGACGAGAAGCCGCTGCCCTCCCAGCCCTTCCAGCGACAGGTGTGGCTGCTCTTCGAGTACCCGGAGAGCTCTGGGCCCGCCAGGGGCATAGCCATCGTCTCTGTGTTGGTCATTCTCATCTCCATAGTCATCTTTTGCCTGGAGACCTTGCCCCAGTTCCGTGTAGATGGTCGAGGTGGGGGGAATGGTGGTGGTGGTGCGAGCCGCGTCTCCCCAGTTTCCAGGGGGAGTCAGGAGGAAGAAGAGGATGAAGAGGATTCCTACACATTTCATCATGGCATCACCCCTGGGGAAATGGGGACCGGGGGCTCGTCCTCACTCAGTCCTCTCGGGGGCTCCTTCTTTACAGACCCCTTCTTTCTGGTGGAGACCCTGTGCATTGTGTGGTTCACTTTTGAGCTTCTGGTGCGCTTCTCCGCCTGCCCCAGCAAGCCGGCCTTCTTCCGAAACATCATGAACATCATTGACTTGGTGGCCATCTTTCCCTACTTCATCACCCTGGGCACCGAGCTGGTGCAGCAGCAGGAGCAGCAGCCAGCCAGTGGAGGAGGCGGCCAGAATGGGCAGCAGGCCATGTCCCTGGCCATCCTCAGAGTCATCCGCCTGGTCCGGGTGTTCCGCATCTTCAAGCTCTCCCGCCACTCCAAGGGGCTGCAGATCCTGGGCAAGACCTTGCAGGCCTCCATGAGGGAGCTGGGGCTGCTCATCTTCTTCCTCTTCATCGGGGTCATCCTCTTCTCCAGTGCCGTCTACTTCGCGGAGGCTGATGATGACGATTCACTCTTTCCCAGCATCCCGGATGCTTTCTGGTGGGCGGTGGTTACAATGACCACGGTAGGTTACGGGGACATGTACCCCATGACTGTGGGGGGCAAGATCGTGGGCTCGCTGTGTGCCATCGCTGGGGTCCTCACCATCGCCCTGCCTGTGCCAGTCATCGTCTCCAACTTCAACTACTTCTACCACCGGGAGACGGAGCAGGAGGAGCAAGGCCAGTATACCCACGTCACTTGTGGGCAGCCTGCGCCGGACATGAAGGCAACTGACAATGGACTTGGCAAGACTGACTTCCTCGAGGCTAACCGGGAACGGAGACCCAGCTACCTTCCTACTCCACACCGGGCCTATGCAGAGAAAAGAATGCTCACGGAGGTCTGACCCATGCGGGCAGGGCCTGCAGGAGGGGAGCACTGAGCTAACAGTCGCTTAGGCTTCCTTCTTATTTTCACTACTCACTCTAGCTTCAGTTGACTTCTTGACTCTTTCCCCTACATCCACTACCTGGCATCCAGGACCAAATACCTGGACTATCGACCTTGTTGCTTAATCCCTGCAGCATTCAAGGTCAATCCATCCAAGTGACATCTTTGAAATTCCAACGGTGCCACCCAATCATGCCCATCTTCTGTCACATGGATGAGATATACATTTAGGTCTGACCTTCCCTCAAGACTGATTTTTCATGTCTGGGACTTGTAATATCTCTAGGAACAGCAATGTCAACAGGATGGAAGCCAGCCATACCCGAGTCTTTGCTCTCTCCTTAGTGTCCTTTGCTTTGGGTCATGTGCGTTTCCTAGCTTCGGGCTACCTGGTAACTGGAAGAAGCTGGAGGACAGAGCAGCGCTCACCTTGCTGTTATCCCAGTGGTCTGTAACTCCCGCTGGGCATCCTGCAGGTGACCCTTGGTAGAGTCTTTATTTGCACAGCCTCAAAATAGGTTTTTCATTTCTAAACTTGGATGGAATTAGAGAAAATACAATCAAATTTTACTACTTGGAGGACACAGGGGTTAGTCCAGGACCAAAGGGGCCATTGGATTTTCCAAGGTGTGCCCCAGCACAAGAGGCACTAGTGTTTGGTCGACGTTGGGTCCTCCCCACTCTGATCCCCTGACTCTCTAGCTTCCAGGAAGGTTCCTTCTCAGAGCCAAATACTCTTTTTGTGCAAGTGCCTTCCTGAGCAGAAGAACTGGAGAAAGGGAAGCAGAGTCAGGCGGAGGGTCTGAATACAGTTAAGCAACTGGCTTGACCACAATCTGAAGCAAGGTGCCACTTAAACAGATACTGTTTTCTCAAAAGGGCAGAGGAATCCTTTTGCAGATGGCAGCCTTTTCTCCCTCATTTCCCCCAAGTTTTCTCTAGCCCTGTACCTTGCTTCCTGGGAATTTGATTTAGGATTGCTGTTTAAGGCTTCCTCAAGCAAACTCCAGCTTAAAGCCCCAGACATTGGATAGCAGCATGGGTTTCTTCCCATTTTATGGGCGTGAAATATGTGGTTTAGAATAAGAAAGGAGCATTACTCCTTTGCCAACAGCCTCACTCTGAGGCTTTTTTGCTGAGTCAAGCAAACACTTGCCTGCTTGGCCCCCTGGAGCTGCATTTGACCTGCACTCACTGGTAAGGTGATGTGGTGGCATTCCCACTTGATCTAAGCCATTTTCTCTCATTGTGAGACCACTGCCATCTGTCCATCTGCCCACCTCGCCTCTTTTCTCTCTCAGTAACATTGCCGTTTGTTTTCTGCCTTTGATAAACTGTGAGGTACTGTTCTGAGATCTTTTGAGTGTAGTTCTGAAACTGAAAGGACTGTTAACATGCTTTTAATTTTATATGTATGCTTTCAGGCTCTGATGATCATTTTTTTAAAAAATTATTTTTTCGAAGAGCAACTTACAAGAGGACAGCCTTACGAGGGTTTGCTTGAGAGGCAGTGTGGCTTCTGTGAGTGCCAGATCTAAATCTCGATCTTGCCCCAGCTTTACAGGGTAACTTGGGTCCACAATCCCTCTTTATGCCTCAGTTTACCCACCCATTAAATGGAACATTACTATCTTCCCCTCCCTACCTCATGGGGCATGTTTGGGAAGCTGGGGACATTGCTATGCAAATGTGTGAATCTTAGTCACGGACTTGATTTTTAGTTCTCCCCATACCCCACAGGCAAGGCCTTCCTCCTGAGTTCCTGCCTTGGATCCCAAGCCTAAGAATAGGCCATTATGGAGCATTGGCTCCCTAAATCCCTCCTTGGCCTCTGGACTGAGCCCCTCAGCCTTTCTTCTTACCCTTCAGAAAGGAGGGTTCTCTTTAGATGTGTTCAGGGGGATTCTTCCATGGCTGGAGGTCACCTTGACTAGGCGCGTGGCCTCTCCATACCTGAAATACAGTAGAAGATACAGGTGTTTATGATGCAAAAACCTGCTCTGAGGTCAGAAAGTGCTAGTTTTCCAAACCTCTCGCATTTCTGCTGGCTGTCTCAGGAAAGAAGAGAAGAGCCCATTCCAGAGGCAGAAGGGAAGCTCCTAGCCGAGGGTGAAAGTTGGGACATGTATGCATGTATCTCTGTATATGTGTATGTAATCACCCTCATCACCATCCCTGAGAAAACATTTCCTTTTCAAGTCAGAGCACGCCTGAAAGGGTTTGTGGAGAGCCCAGCTCACCAGGGACTCTGGTTGCCGTAGCAACCTTCCAGACTGTTCTCGCTATCTTCTGCTTTGGGCATCCAGGGAGACCAGGGGACTACATCTTCCCAGCTTCTCAGATGGGAGCACCTCCCACATAGTGCTTTAGGGGCTGGGAGTGCCAGGACAGGGATGTGGGACTTTTGGAAAATGAGGAAGAAGCAGGGCGGCAAAGCTTCCTGTCTGGACTTTCCTTCCTAGTTTCCCCACCCAGTCATTGAAGCTGCCTCATCTTACTCCTGATTCTTCAGAAATTTGAATGTTAAGCAACTGCCCAGTTAAACCAACGTCAATATTAATTTTTTCAAGCTGTCGAGGGAAGCCCTTAGAGGGGACAACTTATCCTTGGAGTGGCAGCCAGGCTGGGCCACACCAGGAGTGATAACAGTGTTAGGTACCATGGAGTTCCCATCTCCGCAGAGACAGGCTCTTCCCACCTCCACGAGAGACAGAGAATTACAACTTCCTCCCCAGGAACAGTCTATCTAGCTCCTGGGAAGAATCTCAAAGATCTTTCTTCTTAAGACGTCGAAGAAAAACTGAGAGGCTGTAGCTCGACCTAGTTTCTGGGAAGAATTTTGTCAAGTGATCCTTCTCTGACCCTGAGCCTCTTTATTTGGATTTTGTACCCTGAGCGCCAAGAGAATATGCACTCTGTGTTGCCTGGACAGCTGGGGTGGTGATTCAAAGACACCAGGAAAGGAAGGGTCCAAGCCCTTGCCACACCTGACTCAAGCTGGCAAGAGCTCCCAGAGGACTTCCTGGAACTGCCAGCCTCAGCCTGAGACACAGGATATTCATCCCCAAGAAGCGAGGAGGGAAAGCTGGCCACATTTGCAGGTGAGGTAGGTTCTACTGGAGGGGAATTTCATTTTTGGCTCAGTCCTGCAGGCAAAATTAGAATGGGGTGGGGAAGAGAGAGAAGGTGGGGGGCTGTGCATCTGGAGAGAGGCAAGTTTTTCATTCTCCTTCCCTCAGGGGCTACCTCAATTTTTCTGTGTATTTTTCTTTGACTCCATCAGCTTCAGTTTCCTTTTTCTCTGATTCTGTCCCCTTGATGCTGCTGGACTCTTTAAAAAATCATCTTTTTATCTGTGCATTTTTCCCTTACCTTCTTTTCATTCTTGCTGTCTCTGCCTTTTTTCCCCCTTCTCTAATTTTCTTCCTTCTCGTTTTCCCCCTTTGTTGTTTTATCCTCTTCTTCCATCTGTGTGTGTTTTCCTGCCTTTCTCCCTCTCTCCACCTTGTTAGTGGCTGGGAGCACCTAGAGGGTTAGCATCAAGGTTGCACATTGAACGCCAGGACAGCTGTGCTCGCTAAGGTCTGTCTACAGCAGGAGGATTCCACTTTTTCCTGACTTCTCACTGCCGTTCTTTCCTGCCATGCTCACCTCTTGGGGGCAAATCCTACACCTGCCAAGCAAGACGAGACTGCCGTGGGCTTAGAAAAATGTCTCCCAGAAATGTCCTGAACCTGCAAGGATAAATGAGAGAAGGCAGGCTGGGAGGGAGAGAATGACCCTGAGAAGTCTCAGACGAATCCTCTGCTGAGTAGCCCTGGACCATCTCAGGATCCCCAACCTCAGGAGGCTGGCAGAGAGGTCAAAGACAGAGGAACAGTATAAATAGTCAAATAAACAGAGAAAAGAGGGCTTAGGAGGCAGGCATAAGGTCGAAGTTGCCCTGGAAAAAGCCTTAGCTCATGGATGGCCTTAGAACTGACCTTAATTCACTTGAAGGTTTTGTTAGTATCTGGCTGTCTCTCTCGCGTACTGAGGGCAGAACAAAAGGAAAGGACATAAATCTCAGTGGTGCAAGGTGCAGGGAACACTCCTTGACAAGGAGGATTACGATTCACCAGCCAGTCCTCAAAGAGAATTGATGGACCCCTTGCTAGAAGTCTTAGAGTGTGCACTAGCTCCCACCTGCAGCAGGAGATCGGGACCGCCTGAGGGGCCCCCAGGGGGTTGAAGATTGTGCTATTACTATTGGCCCCAGGTAACTTTATCTAAAACAGGATTGTGATCATAATCATACAACTCTTAAAAATTGAATCCCTAAATCATTGAATTGTGAAAAAAAAAAGAAAGCAATAAATCTAATAATCTGGGAGTTTTCTGTCGGCTGGGAGAATGGGTTGGTTTTATAAATCTGGAAGTTTAGCATGTCTAAAAATGGACCAGACAATATCTAGAATAGAATGACAGTTTTTTTCTTCTGCCACATGGGGACACTTTCGAGCTCACATGCAGCTGATCCTTGCTATTCATGCACAATACCATGAACTAGGGTGCGTGTGTGTGTGTGTGTGTGTGTCTGTGTGTATGCACACGTGCTTCATTTTGACATCAAATTGAGGTTTACATGCTTGTTTCATTTTTTTCCTCCAAAGATATGTCATGCCATTTTTTTTTGGTAAGTGCAGGGCATAATTAGCATGCATTGAACTATAATATATATGTTGAACATTACTCATTATTCATTATATAGTCTTTAGCTTGCCCAAGGAACTTAGATTTTGATGGCAAAAACAAAACAAAAACTCCAAGAAAAGTTCCCACAAACAAAACCCCACTAAATCCCTGCACTTATAAACTCAGAATTCCTTAAGAGATAGCATAGGGGCTAAGGTTTTATTTATTTATCTACTATGGTTATTATTTTATTTTTGAATTTTACTGTTTTGTGGGTACATTAAAGGTTTAATATTTCCTGGCCCCCTCCCCACAATCCCCCTACAGTCGTCACTGATGCTTAACTGCCCTGTGAGGAGGTCCCAGCAGTCTTTGGTGCTTTGGGTAAACAAAAGAAGTGGGAGGTAACAGCCTGCATTTATCTTACTGAGCCTTTCAATGATTCTCTCCCAGACTCTTCTCCTCTTGGCTGTCTTCACCTTGTGCCCGCCGGGTCCCTCCCTTCCCTCCCCTTGGTGCTTTCCTCAGATGCACCAGCCAGTCCTGCGGCTTATCCTTCCTTCTGTTCGCTGGCTGAGCCCTTGCTTGCAGCATTCTGTCTGCCTGCAACTCGACATACATTCCAAGATAGATTCCCAGAGAGCGTGGTCCTCCCAGGACAATATGGCTGGAGCTGCCATCCTGGCTCACATGGGTTTTGACCTCATGTTATTGCTGTGGGAGGGAAGTGGGAAGGAAAGTGTGCTCCAATCTTCCTTGTCACGGTCACTCAGGGGAGGAAAAAGAAATCCATTTACTACGTGGTGGGAGTTCCTCTCTCCATCCCACTTCGTATTTTGCCTCGGGTGTGGAGCTTGGCAATTGGCCGGGAGAGGGATCTTCCCAGACACCGGCCGTGGGGAAGAAAGACAGATGGGCTGTTAGCCTCTCATCTTGCCAGGTCTCCTGATGAACCACTTTTCTGTTTTGGGCTTGAGGTCTCTGTGGGGTTAGCCATATTTTTCACGTCCCTTTTCTCTGAACTTGAGAAAGTATTTCACCCTGCCTCTTGGTCCTCTTGGTCTGCACCCCCTGGCTTCACCTGGTACCTTAAAGGGGGAGTGGAAACCTATCAACCACCACCTTTGAAGGGTTATCAAAGTGGCTGTGGTGTTTGAGGCACACAGTAAGAACAGGAGAGTGACTTCCTAGTTTTCAGAACAAAAGAGGAAAGGTTCCAGCCCTACAGAAAGTGTCATTCACACTGATTTAACCTTGTCTATCACCAGAACTGTTTGGGGCCTAACCCTGCTGGGATTTATTAAAAAAAAATTTTTTTAACCCAACTCCAACCTCATCATTGTTACCCTAAAGAGAATTCCTGATTCCTTGGTCATGAGCCTCAGCAGATACACTTTGTCTCCTCCTAGAAAACATTTTGGAATCTTAAGCAGCTTCTGCTGCAGGCTGCAAGGAACGCAGACAGACCCTGGCTCTTTGGTGAGAGCAAAGCCGACATTTCAAAAGGAAATTGCAGCCACGCAGTCTGCTGGCGCTGCTATTTTTGACATGCTTGCTGTTCTCTCAGGGCTTGACAACCGCTGTCTCCAGGAGACAGACAAACCTGCTCTTGGCAGCAGAGACACTGCTTTGAAAAAGAACATAGGAAGACAGTCCTGCAGTTGGGAGGGGCGGGGAGGACGTGCCACTGGAAGCGTGGTACCTGGTAGCGGGGCTGCAGATCTGAGGCTGCAGGATTTATCCTCACCCAGGGAATCCTGACCCTGCATTGCATCCTTCCCAGTGGGAGTAGTCCTAGCAAGAATAAGAATAGCGCCATTCATTTACACAGCATTTTTAAACACAATCAGTGCTTTCAGACATCTTGCTATTTAACAAAGGGCCCAGTTGCTGGAGCCAGATCGTCGCGGTTCAAATCCCTCTTTTGATGGGTGACATTGGGCAAGTTATGAAAGTGTTCTGTGCCTCAGTTTCCATCTCTGTCAAATGGGGGGTAATAACAGTACCAATCTCATAGAGCTATTTTGAGGATTAAATGAATTAATATATGTACAGTGTTTAAATGTATAATGTCAGCTGTTATTATCATCCTACAGCAATGAACTGAGTTAGGTAGGCTAGACTTTGTTTTTTCTTTGGCAGATAAGAAAATTGAAGCTCAGAGGAGTTGTGATGTGTTTAAGGGCACACAGTAATGTGTGGTTCATCCTCTTCAGGGGAGGTGGAACAGAGTGGAATGCATTGAGGGTCTAATTGTTATTAGGCAAGAAGAGAGAATGAAGCCACAGCTCCTGAAAGTATATATAGGCTTCTGTTTATGTGCCAGCTTGCCTCTGATGGAACAGCAGTAGGCATCTTGAGCTTCTGCCCCCTATGGGTCTCTGAAAGCACACACACACACATGCATATACATACACATATATATATACACACACATACACATATATACACACATACATATATACACACATACACATACATACACACATGCAAAACCACATAGACATACACATACATATACACATACAAAACCACTTAGACATACACATATATACACACACACACATCTATATACATATGCACACATATATGCACACACAAACACATATACACACATGTATGCATGAGCACACATGTACACACATATACATGCTTATACATACATCCACATGTATACACACATATATGGTGCTGTATATTAGATATGTGTGTAGCGTGTATATGTGGAATATCTTTCTGTGGAGCCCTTCCTTACCACCGTCAGTGATCTCTCCCTCCCATTTTAACATTTTCAGTGGTTGACACTCACTAGAGTTTTCTTCACATACCTGCTCATACCTTTTTCCTTGGGATGAATGCAAGGTCTTATAGTTAGCAGGGGGGACAGAAGCCATGAGCCAGACCCTGACCCAGAGTCTTCCTGCACTGTTCCAGTGGCTTTCAAACTTCCACTGCCCTGGTCCTCATCCTCAGCATCCATTCTGTTCCCTAATCACCTTCAGGTCCCCCTTTGCAGGTGGGGGCACCCTTTAACCTCCCAGGGGTGTGTTTCAGCTTTCCTGCCCTCTTTTAAGCTGGGGGAGACAGAGGCCCTGGAGTTGGAGGAAGCCAGCTCCCCTACCCTTGTGGGTCTCCCTTTGCCTCCACTCCACCTAAAGAGCATTTATGACGCCTCTTGTTAGGGGTCTTGGCACGGGCCAGATTGCTGTCTTCAGCCTCAGCTCACTGCCATAGCCACTACCGCTTCTTACAAAGGTCCCATCCCAGGGCAAGGTGACGTGGCTGCCCTCATGTTTGGGGATTCTGAGCATGCTGGCTTGCTTGCCTTTGGAGTTGGAGAATTGGTCTGAATCATGTTTATTAGCTGTACCTCATTTAACCTCTCCAAGCTTCAGTTTCGTCATCTGCAAAATAAGGAAGCTAACATCACTTGCTTTACACAGTTGCTGTGAGGCTCAGAAGAGGCAGCCAGTTAAAGGCTTTAGCAGGAAATAAACTCAGCAAAGTGTAGCTCTTCCCTCTGCCAATCAGCAGAGGGGCCCTTAGAGACACCAAACACCCACCTGAGAGTGGGGCCGAAACTATCTGCCTGTCAGAGAAAGGCAGGGCCCCGCTGACTGCAGTTTTGTTCTCTGAAACAAACATTCAAATGAAATATGACATAAAAAACAGACTCAGGATAGCTAGCTATTTTTACCAGAAGGCTCTTTGCCTAGAGGATTCACAGCAGAATTTCTTTAAATAATTGCACTTAACGATGTGATTTAATATACAGAAATATAATCTGAATATATCTCGAAAGAATAGGATGGTTATACTGGTAATATGTATATATTTTAACAAAGTTTGTTTCCAGCCAAACTATAATGAGAATTCCCACTTAACCCGTCCTTCAAGCCCTAGAGCATTGCAGAGAGTAGTGTTGAGGGTCACAGATGGAGGGGGCAGTGAATGCCTCTTTATGAAGGAGGATACTGATGCAGAGAAGTGAAATAATTTACCCAAGATCACACAGGAAATTAGGGGCAGAGCTGTGCCTGGGACCCAAGTTTCCTGACTCCAACTCTAGCATATTTTTCCATGGGAAATGGAACTGTAAGGATTATCTAAACACACTACACACACACACACACACACACACACACACACACACACACACACACAAATAACTATTCGTTTTCAATTCAATCAAACTCCTTAGCAGAGCAAACCCCTTAGCAGAGCTGGAACATAGACAATGGAATTAAGTGAATTTTAATTTTGCCTTTCCCTCCCCTGAGTTTCCAGGGCACAGAGGCAGTGGGCCTGGCTAGAGATGCCCAGAATCAGATGACCCGCTTCTGGATTTTTAAGGAAGGACTAATGACAGAGGACTAGTGCAGGCCACAGGTATTTAGCGCTGGACAAACAGAAGCTCATGTACAGGCTCTGGCCTTCACAGCCAAGTCATGGGCTTCCAATCTCACTGATGAAGGGATTCCGTAACCTCTTAAGGCTTTATTTTTTCTGTTCAATTGAGTGACTGGACAGAAGGAAACTGTCATAGATTGGAGATCTGGAAAGCAAGGGGTTATCTGAGTCTTCTGTATTTTACAGAGGAAGGAAGGGATGCAGAAGATTAGCATCTTACCCAGGAGCGCTGACTTCTGATGCCTTGGGAGGCAGAAAGCAGCTTCGAGAGTCTTCCCTGCACTTTGTTGCCCTGCTGGAGAAAGAAGAGTTACTGTCAGTTACAGAGCTCTTTTACAAATCACAGGACCAGGGTCAGGAGGAAGAACATTTCCAGAAGCCTTGGTAGTTGAGCCACAAATCAGCTAGGCACTCCCCAGCTGCTTTAAGGCAATTTGGCATTGCTGGAAAGAGAAAAAAGGTCTGGTATGGTGCGGAAAATAGCTGTGTTCCCTGCAGAGACTGCTTTCTGTGCTTGAGGGGAAGGATCGCGTTCACCCAGGAGAGTGCACATGTGTGCACACACAGGTGCCCAGGCACACCCTTCCCAACCAGACCTTCTACTCACTTGGAAGTGTGTGTGTGTTTTGTTTTTCTTTTTTCTGCATCTGCAGTCTCCTGGTTTATGGTTTTACATACCTCCAGCAATTCCAACTTGCAATCACAGAGCACCTAAAACTGGGCAGGTTTCTCCTTATAAGAGGTCTTCAGTTGTCACATATGGCTTGTGAACCACATGGGACACAACATTAAGAAATACTGGAAGATTTCACACACAGACCTGAATTTTTGGTTTCTCTTAAAAGTAAAGGTGTGGGCTTGTTGATCCTGCACGTTTGATTTCCACCCACCATCAGCAAAAGCTGAGGCATAGTGGCTCCCTGCAGAAGGACATGGGCCCTCTTTGCCCAGTGCCCACCACTTCTTAGTCCCTGCCGCTGAGGCTGGGTCATCTGTCATTTTTTTTTTTTTTTGATGAAGTTTCACTCTTGTCACCCAGGCTGGAGTGCAACGACATAGTCTCAGCTCACTGCAACCTCTGCCTCCCGGGTTCAAGTGATTCTCCTGCCTCAGCCTCCTGAGTAGCTGGGATTACAGGTACCTACCACCATGCCTGACTAATTTTTTTGTGGTTTTAGTAGAGATGAGATTTCATCACGTTGGCCAGGCTGGTTTCAAACTCCTGACCTCAAGGGATCCACCTGCCTCGGCCTCCCAGAGTGCTGGGATTACAGACGTGAGCCACTGTGCCCAGCCCGTCTGTCAGTTTTAATTGTGCCCCCAGCCATGTTTTCTTGTAGGTGGGAGACATTTCTCTCTATGTACATTTCTACCAAAGCTTAGAAAAGGAAAGACAGAAAGAGTATCATGTTTAGGGAAAATGATACCTGGCTTATGTCACCTGGTAACCCCTGGGGACACTGGTGCTTGCGGGCATACTCAGAGCCTTCCTGTGGGATTTCATCTAAGTGACTCAGAGTTGACTATCTGACTTAGAAGTAGCAGGTCAGATGGAGATGGGAGTATGTGTGTTTGCTGGAAGAAACAGAAATGAGAGCAGAAATGAAGGTTGCTTGCCGGGAGGAGCCGGTTCCAGCTACCCTTGAGAGATGGAATTATGAGGTTGCACAGAGCAGAAGGCACTGGAGAGTAATGAGAGCATGCTGTGTTCTGTGTCCAGTTAAGCAGGCAGGGGAAGATGTGATGCAATTCAGAACTCCCATCCGGAACGATGAAAATGAGAAACCAGGCAGACTTCTGCGTTCAGAGATGTGTCCAATTAGAGAACTGCCTCCTGTTTCTGTGATGTCAAACTTTGAAGCACCACTCCACTCCCGCTGGCTAGGACTGAGTGGGTGTCAGTGCGGGGGTTCACGGGTGGCATCATGTGACTTTCCTGATAACGACTGCCCACCCAGCCACGGGCTATGCATCTGTGTGGTTGCTTCTGCAATGTCATGAGGCCCATGGCTATCCCTGGACTCGATCTTGCCTCTCTGCGTTATTCCCAGTTGGTTTCAGCTCTCAGGTGGAATCTCCTGTCTTTGAAGTTTATTGGCCAAAAGCTAAATGGCCATAGATTTGGAGCCATGTCCAACATTATTTCCTTGGGAGGGAGATAAGAAATGGCACCACACCCAGTGAATGTTTGTATTTTTAGTAGTGTCAGGGTTTCATCATGTTGGCCAGGATGGTCTCGATCTCTTGACCTTGTGATCTACCCACCTTGGCCTCCCAAAGTTCTGGTATTATAGGCGTGAACCACCGCACCTGGCCAAGGCTTTCCTTTTTTTAACCTTTATATTTGCCCTTTCCAAGAGGGCAGGAAATGTTCAATCAGGTTAGGATTAAATAAAATCCATCAAGAGCCTTACATTTGAATGCCTGCAGCCTCATTTTTTCCAACAGACGTAATTCCAAAAAGTTGTTGTTGTTTTGTGTATGTATGATACAATTATTTTCCCATTAGAAGTGCTTTTTAAGAGAAGTGGGCCCTTTCACATTTAAAAAATTACACAATATAGTTAAACTTAAAAGAGAGCATGTAGTCAATAAAAAATGAATTTAAACTAGCTTATAGTGTACTTCATGCAATCATAATTCCTTCCTCCAGTGGAAGGAAGAGAATGCTGTGGCATTGGAAATGATGAGGATTACTGATCAGACTTGAAAGGAGAAAAACAGCTGAGGAACTAGGAGATATTTTTCAAAATGTATGTTCAAAAGTGGGAACTCTGGCTGAAAGCGGTGGCTCATGCCCGTAATCCCAGCACTTTGGAAGCCCGAAGCAGGAGGATCACTTGACATTAGGAGTTCGAGATGAGACTGGCCAACATGGTGAAACCTCGTCTCTACTAAAAATACAAAAATTAGTCAGATGTGGTGACGGGCTCCTGTAATCCCCGCTCGGGAGGCAGAGGCATAATTGCTTGAACCCAGGAGGTGGAGGCTGCAGTGAGCCAAGATCGCGCTACTGCACTCCAGCACTGCAGCGTGGGTGACAGAGCGAGATTCTATCTCTCTCTCTCTATATATATATATATGTAAAAGGGAGAATTCCAAGAAACTCTATTATAATCTGTCTTTTTCTTACTGCATGCAGTAAGTGATGCATTTGCAGGTGGGCAGCACTGCATTTCCCACACCTGTAGCTACGTCAGGTGAGGCGGGACAGGAGACATGAGGACACGGTTCTGAGCCTCTTGGTCTATCTGTGAACAGTGCAGGCAGAGGGTGATATCTGTCCACCCTGAGGTAGGCAGCTCCCAGTGCTGTTGCCCACTGGTGTGTACCTGTGTGACCTAGGGAAGAGTTCAGAACCTCTCTGAGCCTTGCTTTTCTCCTCTGTAAAACTGGGTCGCTAATAGACATCCCTCATGGTGGCCAGTGAATCAGTGGAATTAAAGCAGATAATGCTAACAGGCCTGGTATGTGGCAAGCATTCAGTAAAAGTTAGTTATCATTTCATGGTCTCTTTCTTATTTTCCCACTTTGACAGAGTACTCCACCATAGGCAAGGCATCTTGTCCAAACGTTGGGTACAGTTAAAACCACTCAAAGCTCTCATAAAACAGTCTTTTGGGAAATATGTCTATCTATATAATAGTTTCTCTTGTTTTATGGATTTGGACTTTCTGATCCAACAGTGACCATGATTCAGCTATTCAACTATCAATCCCTTGGTCATAACAGAGGTGACGCATGTAAAGGGGCTTACTATCCTCTTAGAGTGAAACTGTTTCCTTGCTAAAAAAAGCCAGCAGAAGAGAATAGCCATGGATTTTCTTAAATTCCTAAAGAAAGAACATAAGCAATGAGGTGACTTACCCATTGAGAATCCCTGAGATCAGCAAGAACTTCCAGAAAACTTGGGAATTCACAGAAAGGTTGAATGACTGAGTGTGGAAGGACCAGTGGCTCAGCTCTTCTCTTGGTGACCTGTGGGCTCCCGTAAGTGGGAGAATGAGCTGGGAAGGAATGCACAAGGGTGCGGGTAGGATGCTTCCTCCCCATGCGTGAGGTCAGTGCTTTTCCTTGCAATTATAATACGAATCAGTTGAAAACAGACTCAGCTTACAGACATTGTATTTGCTTTACCTTCAACATTTCAGGAATGTATTTAATTTGTAAGCCAGTCAGCTGAACTCACTATAAATAGGGAATAAGGACAAATGACATGGAATAATTAAGGAGGAAGAGAATTCTAAAAGTCATGAAACTCACTGCCTTGCTGTGCATTACAAACATTTCCAGATTATTCCAGGCCTATTCTGAAAAATGCATAGAGAAGGAGAATCCATAATATAGACTCCTTCAAGCTACTTGTGTTGGTGCACCCTTTGTAGTGATGTTTTCCTCATTTCTCAATTACACATCTCCTGCTGTAGTTTCAGCTTCCTTCCTCCTGTTTTGTCTTCTGCTGCAATGGATACTCAAGTGATGATATTACCTAGAATAACTCACCCCACAGTTCCTCAGATGTGATCTGCAGAACATCAGTCCTGCACAACTTTCCATGGAGAAATAATCCACAGGCGCTATGTTTCCGAATGCTGCCTCTTTGAGGTGCACAATGCATTATGAACATGAAAGGCTCTGAGAAGTCCTGCACCACATAAACCTACTTCACTTCTTTAACCCAGTGTTTTTCAAATTATTTTTACCACAGAATCTCCATCCCCCACCTTTTTTTTATTTTTTATTTTTTTAGAATAAAAAGAATGAAAGAGAGAAAGAAAGAGGAAGAGATTTTAGAAAAAGAGAGAAAAGGAGAAAGAAAGAAACAGCAAAAGAAAGAAGAATGCAAGAGAAAGAAAGAGGAAGAGATTTTAGAAAAAGAGAGAAAAGGAGAAAGAAAGAAACTGCAAAAGAAAGAAAAAAAGAATGAAAGAGAAAGAAAGAGGAAGAGAAAGAGGGAGAGAGAATGGGATTCTTGTTTTATTGCCCAGGCTAGAATACAGTCTAAAAATGGGTATTAAAAACCTCTTTTATGCCAATAATTGTGTTTAA